>JAJMJJ010000004.1:0-76933 GCA_030568955.1 Geotrichum siamense (nom. inval.) | reverse complement strand
AACCTACACTTGTATAGATAATTTTTACTCCAGGCTTTTTGAAGTATTGAATATAGCTTAGCAATTTAAATCTAATTACACTAATTGCAAAGGTCCAAGATTAAAGAACACTTTTTATTTGTGACTGCTTATTTTGCCAATTGTAATACTACTAAATTCTATGTTAGTTATTTAAATTTTGAAACTAGTGTCTCTGAGATCTCATAAGTATTCTAGATTTTTATCTTTTTTTATTTTTTCAGCTATTGCAATGAGTAAGCCTATAAATGAGCACTCTTTGAAATATTCTATTTTCCAACGTTTCCGTTTGACTAAGTTATTAGCGACTGTGAAATATTGTATCTAGCATCAAATTCATTTCTTATTTTGGAAACGCATCCTCAGTATTGTGTGTTTAAAATAACGCCACCTCGGGTGACCGTAGCAATAAACCTTTGTTTTCACGATTTAGCAAAGACAATATTAGTATAGAAATATCGCATTGTACTCACATGTTCTTATGCAATTCATTTCATTTATGAATCGGGTAAATTGATTTGCTGTGAAAAAGGAAAAACGTTCCCTGGTGAAATATATAACTTATCTAATTGGTAATTATATTCAAATTCAAATTTATCTATTAATTTTCTAGAAGTTTGTACAACTAATAAATACGGTGATAATTAAATTATGTAATTGATTTTTAATTTCAATGTCCATTAGACACTCTGATCTTTGTTTGTGCAAAATAAATTTTTCATGAAAAGATCTGGAGATATGTTTTGGAGGCACAAGCTGGTTTAGTTAGCTGACAATGTTACCATTGTCTTTTCCGTATTCCCCAAATTTTGAAATTTGTAGATACCGTAAAAGTGTGAAATTTTTTTAAACAACGCAATTACGGGAGAGTATTAAACGATGTTGATATAAATTACTAGATAATAAACGGAAAAAAAAATGGTTGCTTGGGTGATTCACGATTAGTGAAAAATATAAAATCTTGTTATATCTTTAATATGATTTTCATACTGGTGCATGTAGCAATTGGCCCAAGAATTAACGAGGACACAGAGATCGGTGGTGGCAATCAAAAGGAAATTTATATGGCATTTGGTTATGTTCAATTAAGGACTTCCAATCACTTGATATATGGAACCTACCTTTATTCACGCGTTGCAATGTATCGGGATATTTATCTTTATAATGCGTATTTTTTGGCGTATGTACATATAGATTTTTGGTATGATCGAATAAAACAATTGTAAGAAGCCGATTTATGGATACCAATAATAATATAATACAATTTTTCTACGTATTGCATGTTAATTAGCCCAATTAGTATGTACATAGAGATATACATACTGGAAGAGAACACAAATTAATTTTTATAATTCAATAGCATCGATTGGGTATATATACATACTGATTATATGGCAAACAAAGATTTCTACATACCTTCCATATTTAACCCTTTCCCACCTTGTAGTCAACATCGCAAATTTCAACTGCTTTGAACTTCTCTTTAATATAATAAACATGTACATTTTGTAAATCGAAGATTACCAGAAACAAATTTTTTACACGCACGGGTCAAATTTTGAAGCAGTTGTCAGAGTTGATTACGTCATAGGTTATGTCAACTATTTTTTTAAATAAGCTTTCTGTTTAGTTTTAAGTTTTGAAAAAGAAAATGTAGTTTGTTTTTCTGGTTTTCTACGACATTTGCATACATAGCATACATATGTCCAGTACATACTAATCATTATCTCCTTTTTTCAGTGGTGAAAAAAGCACATGTTCTTCGGTGTTTAAATTACTACACAGTGATAATTATGACTATTGAAAAGGAAAGTGAAGTCTTATTTTTTCAGGTGAAATTGGAAGAGGAATTAATATAAATATATTGTTCTGGTTCTCGTGTTGGGGATTTATTAGGGGGTGGGGGGAACTTCAAATGATGCACACAACGATTTTCATGAGGATATGTACGTAACGTACATACCTAGTAGTACATGGTGGATGCACTGTACATACCACTAATATTGTTGTTGGCTTTGGGATATTTCTAAAAGTGAAAGATGAAAAGAAGTATTTTAAGGAAGAGGGGAGAAGGTATAATATCAATATCGCATAGATATATACAGTCTCATATAACTTTCAATACTAGAATAGTAGTGATCGCACATATATATCATTTTATCACTTCAAAGTAGGTATGTACATACCTACCTAGGTAGGTACAGATATAGGTAAGTACAGATATAGGTAGGTACAGATATAGGTAGGTACAGATATAATGCACGGGTGTGTATACATCTATGTATGTACGTAGTGCGTGTTTTACCTGAACGACTCGTACATAGTAGCCAACTCTTGACTCCTGAATGTAAATTGTAAACCGAAATTTCCAGTCCAAAAACATGTTAGAAGGTATGACCCTTTCTTACAAAATCTATTGTATTACATCTCTTTACGTGTAATTACTACTTTTGGATATGTCTATAGTTCGTTAGAATCAATTGTTCTTGCTACTTAACACTTGTACAGTTCGATGCGTACATAGTAGTATGTATATCCATTCTAGACATTCTATCTTCATTCATGGATACCATGTTTATATCATCAATGTGTATAGTGTCCCACTCAAAATATCTATACCTACCTACTTACTTAGGTAAGTATATGTGGATACACATGCACGGATGTATATGAAATAATATGTTTGGAAAAGGGTTCTCAAGTTTTCTTACCGGAGTTTACTTTCTCAGAGCGCCAACCCTGCCGTTTATTTTGGAACCAAATTTGCACCGTTCGCGGAGTCATTCCTAGCTCATTTGCTAAATCCATCCGTTGATCTGATGAAGGAAAAAATGTTTGACTGAAAACTTCATTCAATCGTTGAGTTTGATTTGCAGTTGCACGTTTTCTTTTGGGTTTAAGATGGTGATGATGGTTGATTGTACTAGTTGAAGATGAGGAACTAGTTACATGTTTAGTTACAATATCAGGCATAGACAAGGATAATGATGATGATGATGATGATGATGATGAGGGGGTAGTAGTTGTTGATACTGGTGCAGGTGCTCGTGTAGAGGACTGTTCGCTACTATTATATGGTATCACGGTGCCAAATTGCATAGGATGGGACTGGGGAGGTGTAGGTATAGTAGTTGTTTCAATATAGGATGGTTGCGATTCAAGTTGTATTGGAGGTTGTGGATATACTGGTGGCGGAATAGAATGTGGGTGTGAAGGTTGATGCTGAATTGTCGGATATGGAGGGACATTACTTGGTTGATGCTGAAGAAGAGGGGAAAGTGGTTGCGTTGGTGGTGGTGGATGATGGTTTTGATTATATTGGTGGTATGCAGATGTATAATATGGAAATGATTGGTTAGATATAGAAGTGGCTGTATCAACAATCTTATTTTGATGGAGTTGCTGAATTGTTATCGGAGGCGGTAAAGGTTTCTGATGGTGGTGATGATGATGGTGGTGGTGGGGCTGGTGATGTAAATCTACTACTGGAGGAGGGTGTGATGAATTGAGTAACGAATGAATTGAAGGTAATTGAATATTCTGATGTGGTTTTTGTGATAGTCGGTTTTGCTCATTCGGTTTGATATCATCATAACAAGCATGGTCGTGGAAGGTTGGAGGATAATTATTCCTTGCCATCATTATCATCATTGTCATTTGTGAAAAAAGAAATAAAACGAATGAATAAATAAAAAGTAATTAAAATGAACGAAGGCAACCAAAGATGACAATGATAGCAAATATAAAAGATGGCTTATTTGAAGTAATCAGAATAACGATGAAGAAGTAGAAAGATGAATTATTATTAAAATCAAAATATTAGAGTGAAAAGAAATAATAAAAAGAAAAGGAGAAGAATTATTCTAGTTTAAATAATTCCAGAAATTCTAAATCGTCAACTTCAAATGGAAAAATAAAAAAAAATATTATAATAGAACTACTATATTGTACTATGTATTCGGTGCTCTCTCTATGCTAACAACATTTACAGAAAAAGAAAGCATACAGAGATATCTCTCCGTAGGGTTAAAAAGAATGGACACAAACATGTACATACATAGTATATATGTACTTATGTACACACTAAAAAGACAGAAAAAAGAAATTACTTGCAAAATAGAACAATAACTTTTTTTTATGATTTCAAAGTTTTAAAAATGTTGTTGATTTCCTAATTGGGATTGTCAATTGATATATTTTCTGCCTGACTGCAAGATCCGATTAAAGCTTGGAAAAAAAAAGTCAACACTCTCAGCAATGTACAAGTCACCACTACATAAAACTTACAAATTTTTTATTGAATGTTTTATTTTTATGACCGTATGAATTGGTCCGCCGCATTTACACTACTAACACTGCTACTAATCGTATCTCCTGTGATCGTATATTGGAGGTATTTACCAGCCAATACGCATGTAACATCCTATAATTATGTTGTTTTTGACCAAGGTTTGTATGTAAATAATAAGAATAAAAATGTCAAAATCATCGGCACATACATACATATGTATGAACGTTAACTTCTAATTTACATGAAGGCAGATAGTACCGACTAATTATGTATTTGATATCCCTGTGTACAGATACCCTCGTTATTTAACGAACACCATTCCAAAAATTTTCCCATTTTCCCAACACCTCCAAACATACCCTTTCTTTCAACAAGTTAAAATACCACAAAACCAAACTCCATTAAGTGAACTCTTAAGTAATGTTATTAATTCAACTACAGGAAAATGACTGAGGAATTATCAGAAGGCACAGATTGACGATTATCGCGCAATAAATTTTTCATATAATCATATCGCAGAAATTCTTAATATTAGCCGTTCTACAATTATTCAAGAAAATCCAAATCTTTCAAGATAGAACAACAGAAAAGATCTCCAGATTGACTAGCAGTTTATCTGAATTGCAGTGAATGTAGAATTACTTGGCTTGTTAAAAAAACAGAAAAAATTTAATTATTCAGAAATTTCTGAAAATGTACCTATTGGAATGTCTCAAAAGACAACACGTAAATTTTTGAGGAAGAATAATTTAGCAACATGGAAAGCTGTGAAGGCCCCAATAATTAAAACAGTTTTAGCAACCAAGATAGTCACATTGTTCAAAAAATATGAAAATAAAACTGAATCATTTTTCGACAACATCATCTGGAGTTATGAGACTTCAATGGATCGTGGGGACGGAAAAAGGTGCAAATTTTGTATTGGGGATAAAAAATTCGAAAATCATCTAGACAACCTGTAAAGGGGCCATCCGAAAAAGGGATATATTATAATGGAATAGAATGCTTTTTGCCAAGTTAGTGATAAAATTGTTTGGTCAAAACTACAAATTCTTGAAAGAGATACTCAGTCGAAGAATGGTGGTGGGCACACTGCATCGTGAGGTTCTGCATGCCAAACTTTTTGATATTTATAATCTTGGTCTAATATTCACGCAGGACAATGCCCCTATGCATGCAAGTAAATTGGTCAAAGAATGGCTTGATGAGAAAGAAATCGAGATACTTTACTGGTCAGCCTATTCTCCTGATTTAAACCCCATGGAAAACATTTGGGCAATTCTGAAGTAAAGTGTTTACAAGAACCACAAATAAATTAATCTTTTAAGATGAATAAGACAGACCGGGAGAAGTTAAAAAATTTTATGATTAATAAATGTTGACTATTCCTGACCACATTTTTGAAGCGTGTCTGAATTAAATACGTATTTAAGCTGTTATCCCTGATAAAGGCCCAAGAATACGTTAGTAATTTAAGAAGTTATATTTTGTAAATCTACGTCTTTCATGCTTTTAATTGATATAATTTTTACATATATTTGTAGGTAATAAATTTCTTTTAGGCTAAATTTAAAAGTTGGGGTGGTGGTCGAAATCTGGAGTGGTTTGGGTAGCTGTATATGTATAATTAATAGTACATAGTAAGTTTTGATGTTGACTTACCTGCATAATATACGTTAACATAGCTCGGTGATTCAAATAAAAGGATAATAAAAATTTATAATATAATAAAATAAAATCTATATGATATATGAACCCGATTTCATTTAAAGCAGTCTGTAGTCCTTGAATAGTTCATAACGTCTGCTTACATATGTACCTACTATGTAGGTATTTATTGGTGCTAATTCCGTGTTTTGTTAACATACAGACAAGCAATAGGTTATACGAAACAATAATTTTATTTCATGATCGGAGTTTTCATTGCAAGTAAGGTCTCAATTTATACAGAAACGTATTTGGTTTGAATAGCAAAATAAAGCTTAGAAATATACCTTACATACCAATTAGGAAATAGTCTACAAAAATATGTGCATTATGTATGTACAATAAATGCGTAAATTTTCATGCAAATTTCATCATTGATAAAATTTACTTAATTTCAAATGTTATGACGAGTATTTGCATCATACATGTATGAGCCACATAGTTTGAGTTGGTCGACATAAACTGACCACCAAGAAGCCAGAACTTTACGTGAATATGAATTTCATGTGTACGTCATCAATTTAGTATTATTAGATGTGCATATAGTATATTTAGATACATATCTTTATTTTATTTTTTTATTCAATTTCATCGATCGGGTATACACTTCACATAATAAATTTATTATACGATGTTATAGTTACTATCGTGTTCCTATCATCAACTTTTGTATAAGTTGAAGGGACTTGATCGATAATCCATTTTCTTCAAGAACGATTGTAAACTATATAAAACTGGACCATTGTTAATGTAAGCATGCATACGCCATGTTAGCTTTATCCCCTATAATATTGCAATCATCTTTACGTCTTAAAACTATTATTGGTTTGTGTGCCTTTCACTATAATTTTTTTTGTAATTAATTTATTAAAAATGGTAATCTCGATGTCGGAATCTGAGTCTTGCTATCGCTCTCTAGTCTGGGATAAGCTTCTAATATATGCTAAACTGTTTGTAAATCGTTATGGTGTATATAGTTAGGTCTTCTCGTGGTATACCTGGACCTTTTTTTTGGCCTTCTTTGGAGCTTATTTCGAAATTCTTAGTGATTTCCACATCACTCTGTGTGTATTATATTTTGCGGTTTCAAGGTCTTCTTCACTTTGGAACTGGACAAGGATTAGTCACCATAGTAATTTTCAAGTGCTTTGAACTTCTTTTTACTATGAGGAGAAGATACCTCGATATAGCCCCTCTAAAACCACAGACAAATTTTTATTTTTATTAGAGTAGAACCAACCTTACTTTAAATCCCGTACGCGATGTTGGCTGTAACATCCATCATTGTTGTAATCTCCTCGCCTTGTCAACGATTTATCCATGTTGTTCTTTTGACTTTTTCATTGTTTATTTCCTTTTTTGGATAAATTCAGAATTCGCTTCAATCTCTTTTGTCGTGTTTAGCAGTTCAGATACCTTCAAAATCTTCCGATATTCTTCGTAGGATCGACCTATAGTCTTCATACAATGTACATTCTGTACTTTGCTGTTTCATCTTGTCCACATTGGTATTTGTAGTTTTTCCATAGGAACTCGTCGTTTCATGCAGTAGTCGCCAAACTTACCGCAACCAGGCACAATTCTGCTGAGCCTGTTTCTTCAGTTTAAAATTGGGTGTGTGTGTGTGTGTGGATTGGTAATCATCTTTTTTGTTCTTCTATTTTTTTGTTATTTGAAAGTTGTATTCTTGTTATATATATATATATATATATATATATATATATATATATATACTCTAGTTATGATAGGTTGGGATATATTATGAGAATATGGCGAGGCCATGGGGAAACCCGGAAATCAGATGTACTGTGGTAGGTATGATATAGTACAAATGTTAAAGCAGGGTGCTGCAATAGAATGTATGAATTTTGGATAAAAAATGATTAAATTTTGGATCATACAGTACCATATTATAGTCACGGTTGAAGAGACAGCAGAGAGATCAATTTTATTCTTGCAATTAACCTAGAGAACTGATGGAATTTTAAGAGATGTAGTAATACAGCGCTCTTCAGTTGGGGTTGTTGTGACATACTAGTCGTAGTTCTTCTTAATGGTACTCTGTACACAAGGCGACATTGTATCAATGTATTCAATGTTCGGATCTGCATAAATAGCAAAATAAAAATTAAAAAAAATGATTTATATCACTATTTGAGCCTTACTATATTCTTAATTCCATATTTGTTTTTTTTTATTGTATTTAATAATAATTTTACTAAAATAAAGTTATTTTTATAAATGTAACATATAATAAAAAGTAATGAAAGAAAATGTCTCTCTTTATTTTAATCCATATTTTTCCAAATCAAGTTCTTCTAAGCTTCCCAAAATTTCACCATCGTCACCAATAATTTCAGTTTCCTTTCCATTCAAGACATTCAAAGCTCTTACATCAGGAATCCAAATAACCCATGCACCAGCAGCTCTTCCAGCTCTAACTCCAGGCATACCATCTTCAAAAACCAAACATTCTTCGGGTTTAATATCTACATGATCTGGATCGTTCTCCCTTAATTCTTTGTTCAAACTTTCTAGCCCCACTAACCAAATATCAGGATGTGGCTTCCCGCGGCCCTGTGGAATTCTCTGATCGTCACCTGTGACAACATGATGTCGAAACAAATCAAAACCTTCCCGAAGATGTTCTGTCTTCAAGTGGTAATTAGGTGTAGATGAGGAAGTACAAAGTGCAATAGGAACTGAATTGGTCGATAGATGGTTTAACAGTGGTAGCGCTCCTGGTAGAAATTGTGTTCCACTCCAAAGTGGTTTTTGTCGACGAGATGATTCAGCAAAAAATTCTGTTGGAGTATAAGGAAGTTGTGCCCAGTTCAAAAAATAATTAGCTGCCTTTAAAAGAAAAATAAAAAAGAGAAGAAGGAAAAAAATAAAAAATAAAAAAAAGTTAGAAACATCTAGCCAACAGTTCCAGAATGTTTGTAGTACTTACGTCAATACCAGGTCTCCCCTGAAGCTCTATTTTGACTTCCCAAGGTAAAGTACCTTTATCGTGATCTGCCAAAATAGAATTCACAACTTTGGTATATATATCTTCTGAATTGATCAACAATCCATCCATATCAAACAGACATGCTCTAATATTTCTTTGTTCAGTCATACTTCTTGAAATACTATGTTGGTTAGAGAATGTGTTTTGAAAAATTCAACCATTTTTTGGTGCCTGTCTCTTCATTTATGTAGACTTCAATTGGGATATAGGGTTAGGTATATTTTGTTGAAGTTGCCCGAGGGGAGATAGGGCATGCCAGATGGTTATGACAATTTGGTGCAACTCGTTTACTGAGAAGATGTTGACACCTATATATATATATATACATGTCTTAATTCTCCTAAATATACACAGGAATATTTTTTATAACTAATCATATTATATCATATTCTATTTCAACTTTTACGCAAAGAACGCTTCTCTATAATTATTATGGACGCCTTTATGCTACAATGAATCGTATTTGACTGCACATATATGGTCAAGGTTACAGTTAAAATTACATAGTATGTACCCGCCATATTAGTTTTGTTTTATCTGAGAGTTGTATTCTTATTACACATATATACTCTATATATGGGAGGTGGGGGATATGTGATGGAAACATGGCGAGGCCATGGAGAAGACTTACATAATGTATGTACTCTTGTGTATGGGGGTTTCTTTTTACATCTGTGTTTTCTATGTATTGTAAAATAACTGCTGGTACAAATGTAATTATGAATGAAATATATTAAGCGTTCTGATAATTCTATCACAAAATTACTCTTGTAGAAGGCTTAATCCATTGTTGAAAGGAAATGAATTGACAAAACTTATTTTCCTCAAAAGCAAATAACAATAAAATGTCCTTGTTCTAGAAGATACAAATAATGTATTGTGTCTCAGAATAATAAGTTTTGAACTGCTAATATAGGTCGAATAATACAGATTGCATTTAACTTACCACACGTGTGAAAACATAATGAAAATTATTTTTTTTTTAATCTTGAAACCTTGAGAATTTAAAGTTTATTTTAAACTCTACAAGCACTGTGCGTTTGAAGGTTTTGCAACTGAACAATTGAAATATTATTCATACTTATATACTTAGTATATGTATAAATATATATGTAGGTAAACTTAAACATTCTGAAATTCAATTATATTCGTATAAACGTACATTGGCATAGTACATATAGTAGTACTGTCGTAATTAAACATATTTTTTTATTTTTTTGAAAATTTTAAAAATCGTGATTCAAAAGTTTCTGAGATATGTAGAAATATTTGAATCCAGCTGCATACAATAGCTAAATCAGTACATAGTACTATGTATTACAAGTCCCTAGTTCTGACGTCCCAAGTATTAAGTCCAAGTCTTATGTTGGGTTTCAAGTCTTATTTGTGTCCTTGAAGTTGGATAGGAGCTACATTTCCACTTAATTCTTCTTAATTACCCTTGCGATAATGTTTGTTCTCTTCTTTCCCCCGTTTACTTTGCCATTTATTCTACCTTGATTTGATTACATATTATGATTTTAGAGGGGTTAACGAGGTATCTTTTCCTCATAGTAAAAAGATTGGTGAAGTTCAAAGCAGTTGAAATTTGCGATGGAGAGACTACAAGATGGGAAAGTTGTAAAAATCTTTGGCTGCTATATAATCAGTTTGTATTTTGCTATTAAATTAAATATAAACTAGGTACGTAGGAAACTTATTTGAATTAACCGTTTTTTCCTTTGATTTGCGTTACCCGTCTCTGAGAACTTAACACCATGTAAAATTCAGGGATTACGTTGTATACGATGTAAAAATATTATTAAACAAGGTTTTTGTTTTTTTATAAAAAAAAAATAATAAGAATAATCTTGGGGATTGTATTAAACGAAGGTTATTGAAAATGCCATGTTTGGGAAGTTAATTTGAAACTTTGGTGATATGTTTCGAATCTTTCCACTACTGAATTGTCCAGGGAAGTAATTTAAGATTTAAATAAATAAATTATGTAAGCAAAATGTCTATCAATGCTGATAACCAAATACTTTGTGCTACATGGCATAGTATAGTTTTAAATCATGGAATGGGAGTGTACACTATATATAAATGATCCGGAGAGCTGTATAGATGTACATTTCTATGTATGCCCCATCTGAAACTATTTGCCATTTATCACATTCACATGCAAACAAACAAAGGAAAAACATTTTCCCATACACACATCTACATACCGAGTTAACAACAGTACGATGTACTACTATTTATTACAGTCCTAGTAGTATTACATGTATTTCAAAATAGTTTTATCAAAGTTGGTGATGTTAGCATTACGATTATTATGCAAAAGAGTAAATACTGCTAAACTCTCCAACAATTATGGAGAAGGACTACATTATCTTCTTGTTCAAATGATGTTGTGGAGGAGGAGATAAAAAGCCCAAACACCTATCGTCGTTGACTGATTGATAAAAATAACCTTTTTCATGTATACTACTTTACTATGTCTGGACTGTTCAAATTTTAGTAGACAAATTATAGTACGTACATACATGAGATCCGTATGACTCGTTACTTGTCACATAATCTTGACCGTTTACTACAATTAGGTGTTTCGGGACTGGGTATTTTATCTTGTTTGGGAAATCCTTCAACTGTTATTTCTCCTACCAGCATGTATTTTTTGTATCTCTACTACTGGCAGTTAGGAAAAAGAGAAAGCTGTACCAACTGACAATGCACTTGATTACAGAAAGAAAAAAAAAAAGTGGCATTTTGATCCATCTGATCATCTATTTGAAATTAGGTGACATTAACAAACTCCAGTAGTATTAAAAACATTAAGTAAATATGTATGGATGATAAATAAATTATTATATGGACATGACAAAAAGATAAAACATTTAATTGCAAGAAAAGTAAAAGAAATCGTCATCAAACTAAGTAAAGATCATATCGAAATTATGAAAGTCAAATTGGTCAAGCTCTAGCAAAAAGTTATTGTTATTATTATTATTGGGCACTGGAGCAGATGGTAGTTCTGAAGTCAAAGGTTTTGGTGAAAGTGAAAGGGATAGTGAAGTGTTGCAAGTTGTTGCTGACGTTGAAGCAGGACCGGTGAGTGATGAGGCAATGCTGGTGGAATTAAGGAAATTTTGTAGACTTTCATAGCTGATGTTTGATGGATTGGAGAAATCAAGTTGAGGAATAGTAGTAGAATGAGTTTCATGGAAAGAAAAGCAGTCATCCAAGCTTTCACAAGGTGATGATGATGAAAAGTCCTCCTCTAGTGGACTCATATTAAGATCATCACTATAATCAGGTTCATCTTCCAGAGAATCCATATGACTAGGATCAAAAGAGAATCCTGTAGAGTTATATGGAATCACTGGAGTTTCTTCCTTAGGTTTCACTGTGACTGGCGTAGTTCCAGCCTTAATTTTTCTAACCTTCATGACTCTCTTTTTCAAACTAACGATATCAACGTTCTCATCTAAGTTTTCAATAAGTTCCAACAATCCTTCGTCAACTTTTCCCTTCCATTTACCTCTTCTAGCCTCCCAGTAGAATTTAGGAGTCATGCCAGTAAATCTTTTAAACACACGGTGGAAATGCCATTGTGTGAAGCCGACTTTCTCAGCGAGGACACGGAGATTTGGTGGTTGATCACCAGATTGGTTTAGAATCTGACATGCTTGTCGAATAACTTTGAAGTGGTTTTCATGAAGAGGAAGCTTAGGCTTGCATCGTTTACAAGGACGGAAACCAGCTGATTCAGCTTCAGTCAATGTGTCGTAAAAAATAACGTTTTTCTTGCGCGCTAAACGAGCAGCACAGGTAGGACGGCAGTAGATACCTGTAGATTTCACGCAATATAAAAAACATTTCGCAGCTGCAGGGTCTCGAGAACTAAGTGCTTCCCATTTAGATTCGAAGTCGGGGTACCGATTCTGCGGTTTTTGTGCCAGAGGAAGAGCCATAGGTTGTGAGATCATAGTAGTAGCCATTGTTATGAATGATAATAATTATGTGTATGGTGTTAAATGAATTGATGATTTGAATAATTAAATAAATAAATAAAATGATTTGAATAGGGATAAAAAATATTAAATAAGTTATGGTAAAACACATGGAAAGAAAAGATTATTTATATACATGATATACTGAGTAGATGTTCTGGACAAATGTTTGGAAGTGTAGGCAGGATATATTATCCTAATTAGGAAGAAGTGGATATGTGTTAGTCACGATAGATAAGGATAAAATATCTTGATTTGGCGTAGACGCAACTGATGCGTGTGTCATGATTATGTAAATTTTAAGTGTACATGTGTTTGTTAATATATAAATACGTTATGTAATCAAATACTTTATACTACTTATATGTACAAGTCTGAAAAGTGTTACATACGGAATAATAATAATTCTGAGCTCAAATGCACGTTAAGACGTTCCTCGAGTTGTTGATGTTTATCTCAACGCTTATTGGTTCACTCATTTCCATTTAGGGAAGCATATCTATGTGTGTATTTTGTATACAGACAGACTTATCATATTCAGCTTCTTCAAATACCCAGCCCTTATTTTATGAAAGTCGTTGATCAAGTGAACAGTTATTCGAAGCGGTAATTCGTTAGGGGTCCTCAACTACTACTGGTAGTAATATCAGGCCTGGCAAGCTTATCGGAAGTGATTGGAGTTATATCCAACAATCAAATCCCTCGAATCCTTCTATCAACCAGTACACTTCATCCAATTCCAAGGGATCTAATAATATCATTAGTTATTAACTTTAATACAGTATCTCTCCAAGTATTATTAACGGGTCAACTCACGTCGGGGACTCTTTTGTCCACTGGTCGATCTCGAACTCTACTGATGTTGACTTCTACTTTTCCTATTCACCCTATGTAGTACAAACATATATGCTCTATAGTAACACCAGTTTTAATTAGTCGATTCTATCTTTCTCTTTACTTGGTGTTTCTACACTAACACAAGCTCCTTGTGATCGTCTCTACCAGCTCCCTTAAAAAAATTTCTTTTGCGTATCGAGGAAGATACTCACACTCGAATCCGAGTCCTTTAAGCGCGGATACCTTTTCCTAATATAGTAAGTTTCGGAAAGGAAAGGGTTAGCAACGTATATAGTACGTCCAGCAGATCAATCACAGACAAACCGTTTCATCTGAGTATCCTAATGTGGAAATTGCTGATTCATGAAGCCGCAGACGATATAAACCGTTTTTCCCATGGCCTAGTTCTTTCGAAATGCTAACTTGTTTAGGATTGGGCTGGATGAATAAATAGAAGGACCCAAACACAGCAAAGATGTCTACTTTGTGGTTTAGGGTTGGGTTTTCTTACGTAATACACGCTTGTGTCTTCACAAAGAGTTTAGAGTTACCTTCCCACCATCTAATATATGTCACGTTAGTAATGCAACACACATACTTTTTCATCTGAATAAGATCAAGAGCTGTTTACAATTCTTGTCAATAACTTATACTTATTTGCTGTATAAGAATAACGCCATTAGGTTTGTATATGCCGACAAATTTTATCCCAGGAAAAGATATTCAACCCTACTCTTGATGGAGAAGATCCCCGTTCAAGATTCATCAAGGTTTCAAAGTACTCTCGCGGTAGGTGTATAAATGTATAAAGTCTGCAATATAAATGAACAATTTACATCTAACATATGTGTATTTATATTATTAGGCTATAAAATCTTCAGGTAGTTTCAATTCAACAGAAGAATATATCAGGCGAGTCACTGAAATTTGTGGTCCATTACCTCTCATCGTACTAAATGAACTTGAACAAAACGATCATGATCTAGATAATAAAGATCCCAAGATTGATAATACTGATGCTTCTGATTCGCCTAATAACTCCAATCAAGATATTATTCCCACTAAAGAAGAGCTTAGGCACCGATGTGCATGGCTCAGTGCACGTATCAACACATCATTCAAAGGTAAAAGCTTTCGCAATCAACCATTCAGCGATGCTGACATAGGTCAACAATTAGTGTGGACTAAAACCTATAAATCCATGGCCAAGCGAAAATGGCGTCAGCGAAAGCTGAAAAGTATGATACAAAAGTCCGCATACATCAAGAAAGTCATGGGAATCTATGGAGCAGAATTTGATAGTACTGGCGAATTTCCGTGGCAGCCGGCAGTCAGTAAGGAGAACGGAGTGGTGAAGCAGGGATATCAATTGGAGCTGGTCGAATCTGGATTAGAATGAGGGATTTTGTGGCTTGGAATTTTTTTTTTTTTTGTTCGGGGTATGGAACCGAGTGGTAGTCACCTATTCTAGTAGTAGCATTTTGGAGTAGCTGGATGCATAGTATAGATATGTCACCTTGTCTTTATGAAAATTCAAATCTCCTGTACATCTGACATCTACACATTTTAGATCTTGAACTGTACAAATAATTGTTATAATATAACTCAACTCTTTAAGTTAACCAAACTCCGTGATTGAAAATGGTATTCAACAAATTCTTTTATTTCCTGAAAAAATAGATGTATATATATATGTATATGTTATGAATACCCGACTACTATCGTGGTCTTCGACCACATGGATTGTTGAACACAGTCCTCCAGTGGCAGGGCATGTACAAATCTGTAGTAATAGCATTGATTGTAGGGATGCGGAGTGTGTTGTCCCCAGGCGGAAAGGGCAAGAATAATTGTATCTCGACCGTCAAGGAAGGAATTCTCTGATAAACAAAATCTCGGGTATTCAATATCAGGAAGATAAGTCATCACTTCAATTATTCTCTCTCATATATATCCCCAGGTGCATACGTATTGAAATGTATCCCTTTCCAGCAATCAGTATTAGTAGTACCACGATCTCTTCTATTGGATATTTTCATGCATATGGTTCTTGCTTGAATTGACCAATCAAAATCCATGACTTAAAGATATTTCTGTTCAACTTTCCCTACTATGATACTCTTTCTCAGCGACCAAAACTTTTACTTGACCCTCCTCTCATTGTTTGGAATTTCCTTACAGTAAAGTGCTAACGGGACTCTGACTATATGTATCGTAAACATTATCCATTTACCTCGTGGTGAGCTTTTTTTGCTTTCTATATTCTATGATTTGATAATACGTTTAAATACACACAATTGTAAAGATAGTTATATAGATCTTACCATCTTTTAAATTGAGGATTAATTTCATGGTATTTTTCTTCGCCTTTCTTAAAATTAATTTTCACTGCATTAATGAAATGACGATCCTGATTTCTACAAAAAAAGAAAACCAAGAAACATTGGAAGATGATGTAGTTCTAATGTGTCAATAATATTATTACGTATGCATATTTCTTGCGGTTATGAGGCTATGATTTCAAGATTGTTTTTAACAAATCAGGATACTTGTCGAGAATTGTTTCTTGAAGTAATTTATTTTCCTGATTTTTCTATTTGTTTTTCTGAATTCATATTTTACAAAACAATATCTAAATATAGCATTACCATCCTAATTAGGAAATAATAAACTAAATATTGTCAAATTTATGTTTCATATTTCAGGAGCAGACTGTTCTCAAATCAGAATTGACGATGTAGAAATGTCGCTTATTAGTTCAAGCATTTGAATGTTCCAAAAGTCAAAAACCATAAATACCATTTGAATGTACTAGACTAAGCATCATTTAATGCATCACAGTACAAATTAGTTAAATATTTTAATATAGAAACATATATGTACATAAACAACATAGCAAAATAACCAAGAAAAAAAAACATACCTACGTATGTATGTATTTATGGACTTCAATGAAATAAATGTATAATTGAAAGAGTATATCATTTTTAATTTTTTAAAAGATATATATCCTAAAATGAATAAGCATATCCTATCTAATTATACATACAAAATCTATCTGGTGTGTTATTATTTCATACAGGGTTAATATTTTCGTACATTTATAACCGGTTGTGTGACATAAAATAGATCCAACTAGTTCCTTATGAAATTCCCAAGAGCAGTCAAAACAATAACATTTTAGAGAATGCCCAAAACTTATATAATTGTTGCTTCACAATTTTAAATATAATACAAAATAACTATATGTATGTACATACAATAGATAGCTGTTTTTAGCTTTATTTTGATAGGTAAGTTTAACATGAACAACATGAATGCATCAATTGATCTAATTTTATTACTGTATTACCAGTCCCTATATCTTAAGTCCCAAGTCCTTAGTCTTAGACACTGAGAAATACCAAGCACAGCTTTTCCTGTAACTCTTCACTTGCGATATCTTCCTTCTCCTTACTTACTGTAGGATATATTGAAACATTTTGTTTAAACTGCTAAGATAATTCTCAGTGTTAATTGTAAATTAATTATGAAGTAATGTAAAGAAAAGAACTCATAACAATGTTTCGCCGTATTCAGTTATCAAAAAGAAGATTATATAAACATGTGTTTTTTTGATAAAAGATCTAAAAATTTAGGGAAATAATGGTAATTATAGAACCAAAACAATTTTGTAAAAATAATTTGAAGATGTGCGTAAATTGTAGACAACAATAGTGAATACTAGTGTAATGATAAGACAATTGAATTGTAATAAAAAGGTAATCGTAAAGTAATAGTGTAGTGAGTAAGGATAAGAAACGTATAGTGTTAATAATTGTGGAATTGGATAATAATGGCTCATAAGTTGTGTTGTATTATCACTGATTTCTAAAAAATTTAGCCCCATCCTAACTATAATAATTCAAAAGACACAGGGAAAAATGTGACATTGAAAGCCTGTATCAGGCAAAATTTAACACAGTCTTCTCTTATATAACGTTTTAACTTGTGACTACTTTATTTTTACATTACAATTCATTTTATATTTACTTGTAAGATTTTATATAGGACTATAAACAGAATGATTATTATTATTATGTCACAAGTGTGACATATAGAGTAATATTTCTTTTATTATACACGTATGCCGTTTTATACACATTGGAATTTATTTGAATTAACCGTTTCACTCTTTAATTCTATTTCCATTCATTGAAGACACAACAATAGTTTATTTCCGTCTCTCGCACAACACGATCTGATGACTATTCATGTACTACATATCCTATATATGCACTAAAAAATGTGTAGCTGGCACGTAAAAGTAATTTACCTACACTAGTGTAACTTCAAAATGTGTACAATTCTTTATTTTTGATAATAGAATAGAAATTTCCTCTGGTTTTTTATTTCTTTGAACGAACTACTACGTACATATTTACATACGAATACCCAAAAGGAAAAGTTACAAATACTCTGTCCCACATGCACGGTGCATTATCCTACTATTTGTTAGCTGCACAGTGGTACTACGTACACATGTACGTACATAGGTACATACCTACCTACATGTACTACTACGTGGTACGTATAGATTCTAGAATTATCAATATAACTCCGATAGTAACTCCTACATACATAGTATCTGCAGGGTTGTAGATCCTACTCTCAGAGCATCCTAAATAGTAGATTCAGTTGAATAAACGAAGAAGTTCACTGCACTGAAAAAAAAAAAAAATTGATCTTAAAAAAATAATACGGCTGATTAAAAAAAAAAAAATGAAGTTAAAACCATTGAACTGAGCCCGAAGCAACCAATCAGACTATATCCACAATATTACCTATATGTTTAAATCCGTATAAATATTTATTTGTTATGGCTTTGTCCTTAGATGCAAATAAGTAAATTTGTCTTTAAATACACCATTGTATACGAACACCGAAAATTTATTTTTCAAAATAAAAATTCTATTTTCCAAGGTTGTTATCTCCGGTCAATAATGATATATTAGACTAAATATTTGACCCAATCTTAGTATATCGAATTCTTCAAAGTATATCTATAAAATTTGTGTGTGGAATGGAACATTTGGCTTTCACAAGTTTTTGCAGATTCTACGTACGTACTAATCTTCGTGAATATTAAAATATTATAGCCATATATGGAAATAATATATAAAATTTTTGAAAGAAAATTTCAACTCAATTTCAGACGTTAACCTATAAAAAGGGAAAAGAAGATGCTGATTTAATTTTTTTTCCTTTGTAGTTTCAATAAAGAATGTTTTGTATAGCAACTCCGTCCAGAAAAAAACTTATTCTTGGCAAGTTATATGGTATTTGACGTGACTGAAAGATAATAGGAGTTAGGGCTATGATTCCAGCCGCACAACTTAGATCAAACGTAAACTCTTCTCTCTGAATATCTTAATGAGGAGGATTGAAAGGGCAAATATTCACCTCTTTATAATATATTCATATTATTCACCTACCTAGTAGTAAGGCAGTCTATGCTATGACTGACAGTAGTCAAAATATTCATATTCATGAAATATTCAATCCCCCCTCCCCCCTTAAAAGAGTATGTTTTATTAAATTCTACTGCTTAGATCCGTTTTTTCTCTTTTTTATTTACATATGAATTAATTGATGCGATTTATATAATGTAATATTGGCAATAGCATACGTTAACAACTATAATTTAATTTCAAATAAAAATATGAGATTTGCAGGCCATTTAAATAAAAGTTGACTCGTAAAGAGGGATTTGATTGCTTAGTTTTTAATGACATGATGTAATTATACCAAGTGCAGCAAATTTTTTTATATACTAAAAATTCTGTATGTATGGATTATAATAAAAGTGAATCAACATTTATACAAAATTCTTTGTCACTTTCTTTTACATGCATATTTTTAATTTATCAACTTTATAAAATTACCGTAGTTATAATGAAATCTGTGCATATAGGAAACTTTTGATAAAAGATATACAAACAACCTGGGAACGAAGCCAATAATAGGATTTTAAAACTGATTAGTTTTTTCTACAATAAAGATTAATTTCCCATTATCTTTTTGAAATTTAGCATGCAAACAAACAAAAATATAAAGAAAGAATACTGAAATATTTTAAATGGGGTTCAAATTAGGAGAGATATTAAGAAGCAGAGAAAGAAAATAGTGCAATGGGATTTAAATTAGAAGAAATATTAATATATTGACATTAGGTGTCTTGAAATATTGAAAACAATGTTTATTAGCCGGTTTTCAGTATTTGTTTTTGAGAGAGATGATTTCCTGTGTTAGTACATACTAGGCGATAGTAACACTATGGTCATCCGAAATAAGAAAATTACTACATACATACCTAGGTAGTTATTGTCAAGAATATGACTCGATCTAGAGAAATAGTTTAATAAATTAATATTATCAAGAAGCACTTATTATAAAAATGCTTATGAATAAGATTAATCTACTGTTGCCAATCGCCGCTGTACATAGTGTTCTATATTTCATAAATGTAGAACATACCGAAATCTACCAATCACGTCTCTCAAAAGTTTCCAAACCCTAATATCGAAATACCACCGATTCTTCAGTATAATTGGTAACCGAACCCAGGTATGACATATTTCTTTTCCTCAGAGGGAGACACTTCAGAGACTTTAGTGATCTGAATTCCTTATCCGCTTAATCGTATAGAATAGTGACATTTAGTTATTATGATAAGCATGATGATAGTTATAGCAATTCCTATTTCCTCCTACGGTTATTGCAGAGTGGTTGTCACTAACAATCCTACAGTACATACATAGAACATATGTACACAGTAGCCAAACTGCTAATACTACCATGTACTTACTATGTATGTAGTATGTATATGTAGTACGAAGATCAACAATGGATGTTTGGCTTTCGTTCTATCATTGATGACACTGTGTATATATAGTAGTGCATAGTAGTATGTACATAGGCTACTTAATATGTACGTGCATGTAGGTACCCAAGCTACTATAACTTCGAATTTCAACTGAACCTTCAATGTTGGGAATGTGGGGATCATGGCATTTAAGGTTGAATACAGTTAAGATTCAATACCTAGTAATGTTTAGTATACTACTACGGTATGTACATACAGACTCGGAGATGAAATGTGTTCACACTGTGCGGTGCATTGGCATGTGGATACATACATCGTATGGTCATCTTGATTTTCTACAAGATCTACTCAAATGTTTCAAAGTTTTTGATTGGTCTTTGACAATAATTGTAGAGAATCAGATTAAATTGACCTAATAATATGAATATGGGCATTGCCAATGCTTTGAAGGGCAGCATAATAATGTCTGATTTTCACTGGCGTACAAATGCTATGTTACAATGCAATTGTTCTTTGTACATACTATGTATATATAGTTGTAGTACTAAAACAAAAGATTGATAAATTATCCGGAAATTCTTATAAGGTCTTGTTTTGCCACCATCGGTCTCACCAACTGCATTCTGAAATAGGTATAAAAAGCAAGTTGAGTTACTTGAAATCGTTAGTCCTGTAATTTTATTTTTGTGTTTCTAAATTTGGTGACAAAATGCAAGTTTTTTTTTTAGCTTGTTTATGTAATTTTAGGTAATGATTTCATGTCTAAAGCATATGTGTGCTAGGAAATCCAAAAATTATATGGTTTTATATAAAATCTTTTGGGTTAACTCATATTGAGCTTAGTTGAAGAACGGTTCCCATTTCTTGAAGTAATAGATATTTGCTTGGCAATACTCGTAACTAAGCCACTGTTCTTTGAGGGATCTTGGTCCATGCCGAATCTGGAGGCTTTTTCCATAATCATTATCATGTAGATATATCTGCCGACCGTTTTTGACTTGGTTATTAGACCCTCTGACCTTGAGATGAATATGGATCGGATGATTTCCTTAGGACACTCTCCCGATTTACAGTAGAATCTATGCCACAATCGTACCATGCTGGAACATTGGTATATTAGATGGGTTGTGTCTTCCAGTGCATTCTTCTCTTTACGACCTGGACGTACATTGGGGGCATTTAGAAGAGCGGAGAGATTGTTGTGGCTACAATTATGAAGGGTTGGATAATAAGTTTGTTATGTAATTAGTTTTACCAGTGTAAACCTGAGCTAGAAAAAAAAACAAGAACTATTTGACAAGTCAGTTTCCTCCTGATTTTTACGCACAAACAATCCAGCTACAATGTGCGTAGCAGAACTCAGGTTTTTTCATTTTTTACATGTCAGATTTCAAAATGGTGTTAATAACTTAATGTGTTATCTGACGTGCTTATGTAAAGATGCTACCTAAAAAAATAAAAAAAAAAGGTACTTGCATGCGTTTAATGAATTCAATTTTGGCAAAACAGGACCTAAAGATTTGTGGACAAATATGCATAACCAATTTTCGTATAAACCTTAATACTGTTGGACAATTAGTCATGTTTACAATATAGAAAGTTTACTATGTACATATACGGCAGGATTAGCAGTTGAAATGTGTATGTATGTTTTACAAAAAGCTATTATTCGGTAACGTACATGTGTGTATGTACGTAGTACATGCTGTATACTATGTATTATACTAAGATCTCCCACGCACCTCTCTAGGCCCAGATCTCCCTGTGTTCTACCTAGCGCTAACGAGTTACATCCCTTCTCTCACTAACCCTATACACAGGCTTTCTAACCTTTCGAGCTCAGGTTCCTTAACCTCTACACGCAATCAAGTTTATCAGAGCCATGAATCTGTCTGACCCCTCCTTTTTTCCTACATAATTCTACATCTTGTGTACGTCAAACTTCTTTTAATCAAAGTTATTCAGTTTTCCTTAGCTGGTTGTAATACTGTGTACTACATATTTCGTGGACAAAATTTGCAATGTGACCATCCTTTTTTTCCGGTGTTATGACAGCATGGAGCCATCGGACGGATAGAAACGAATGTGTTCATCACTATAGGTTTAAAATTAATATTGTCTGCTATGAAGTTGTGATGAAGAACCATTTTAGGAATTACGTATTTCATTCATGCCATGTATAAAACAATCAGAAATATTGGTAGAATCATCAAATTAAATATAAGTAAAGCAATGAATTTTTGCCTATGAGATTTACATACTTACATAAAAGTGCTTATATCAGGAAGGGGGGACCATACATACATACTAAGCTCAATATGAGCTAACCCAAAAGATTCTCCTTATGTACAAAACCATATAATTTTCGGATTTCCTAGCACACAAATGCTTTAGACGTAAAATCATTACCTAAAATTATATAAACAAACAAAATACAGCTAAAAAACAGTTATGTATGTATTACAAGTCTCAATAGTATAAGTCCTAAGTACTTAATCTTGAACACTCAGTAATAAAGCTCGACGATACCCTTCCCATAGGAATAGTTTTCACTTGTACCTTTCATTCTTTCCTATTCTCTATTTACAAACTAAAAAGTGAAAAATACGCCATTTTAGATACATCTGAACTTATTTGTATGTCGATTGTACACATGTATGTATTCATACAGATTCAGACATTATATACGGAGCCAACTCTGCTTGAGTGTTTATTTAAACATTTCTGAAAACTTTGAAAGCTTTTCAAGATACAATTTATGACTAATCGCCGATAGAGTACAGCCTTCTATTTAAGAATTAATAACCGAGATGAGAGATTTCGAGTGTTCCAGGATTAGCAATGATCTTAGAACGTTGTGTCCAGCTTTATGAATTTGTACATGGTCCTCTGTCTGTACTCAGTAATCAAAAGATTACAGGCAAGATGAGAAATAAAATGAAAATCAAGTATAAAATTATTGATGTTCTGTGAAGAATCGCAAACAAACCGCTACGTAACTCATGCGCATTCTGATTTATACGTATTGAAGCAAGGTGAAGAAAATAATAAACCTGCACAGCTTCATAAATTCTAGAATAAAATTGAAATTGAAGTATATGGCGCTTTCATAAAAGCTGCCATGTGCAAATGGTCAAGTCTTGAAAACACACAATAGATATTGAACGGTGATCAAAAATCGAATAGATAACGTCCCATACTACTCCCTCCTGTAGCTGCCAAAGATGCTTTAATTATCTCTAATCGCCGTTTCCCTTTCCCTCCCCAGGTTTTGCCGAAGGTGATTGTGACCTCTTCAACATCTCCAAACCCTCAGCTAGAGATGCCAGGGAGGAAGCAATGTCCAACTTCTGGCCATGGCTGTCCGAATTAATTTAGAAATGAATTCCGACCTCTTATTTCACCCAGAATAATTTCATCAAAACTTTCGAGACCTCTGCAAAACTTTCACCGGTATATCTATCTTTGAAGAAGAGAAAGTTCGGACCTTCCCAACTTTCTCCTCTCTGATTTTTTATTTCTTCTTCTTGAAAACCAATAAAAATATACGAAGTTAGAGCCAGGTTGATAGTTTGATATGTCTTTCTTCTTCACCAATGAAGACGGCTAGGCTTTCTCAGGTAAAGTTTACTTCCCCTCTATCATCAAAAAAGAAGAGACAAGACCCCAAGTAGTCTACGACTTCCGTTCCCACTTGGAAATTTGTAGATTCTCAGCATTCATCTCCAAGCACTCAAGTGGTCAACCAAAGACTCTTACAGTTCTCATGTAAGGCCTTCAGCCCTTTGCAGTATGGTGTTATTTCCGGGCGCAGAGCTGAGGAAAGACTTGTCGACAGCTTTTGGCAAGCGGTTCAGTCTAACTGGATATGTGATGATGTTTGACTTTAAAAGCGCCTCTGACTGAATATCAAAGGAGTACATTAGCAAAACAATTAAGTCGCTTGGTTTCCCAACATCCTTCAAAAATGCCCTTCTAGCCCTGTCAGAACCGTCCCAAGCAAGACTGATCGTGAATAGATTGGGAAGAGATTATTATATATATAACTCAGGAGTCAGGCGAGAAGAAATTCTCTGACCTGCATTTTCTCCCTGATTCTCAACCCTCTTCTGCTAGCTATCCACAACACTACAAAAGGAATCTTTAGAGACTTTTCTTTCTCTAGTGACGGAGGATTACAGTCTGTACAAGTTACCATAAAGGTTCAAGCTTATACCCATGATGTCACTGTCCTGTTGCACAATGAAGAGGATATGTCCAAATGCCTCTCAATTCTCTCCTGTTACAGTCATGCCTAAGCCTCGACCCTGAACACAACGAAAACGAAGATATTCTTGGTGGGGATTAATCTTTCTCCTATAGATCTTGCGCCCCTCCAGAAGATTGGTTTTCTTAAGCCTACTGACAGTGTTTTCGAAATATTGGGAATTCCGGTAAATAAATATTCTCTAGTTTTTAGAAACTCCAAGTTGGGCAAGTTATATTGCAAATGCTGTTAGTTACAAATACGTAATGATTTTCTATCAATTCAAATCAATAACATTAACCTCTCCCTTCTATTGTACTCCGATGGCATTTTCCCAATTTCTAAACCTTTCCCTGCGATAAAACAGTCCCTGCCATCCGGTTTCGGTAAGGAAAAAAGGTGTCTGCCAGACATCTAGATCACCCCAAAGGAGTTTGGTGGTCTAGGATTGCGGCACATAGACAGGCTACTACAAAGTGAGGAGTAAAGTTTCTGCATAGGTTCCTGGTGACTCTTCTTTTGGCTGGAGGTATGGCATCATCTGTCTATCAAGAAGGTATTCTGCGCTGCCATTCTCTTACTATAGGAGCAAAAAACTCGGTCGACCATAGAATCAAGATTTTGATTAGTAAAATCTCCGATTCTTTCATGATTCAAGCAGAAAAATCTTTGTTACAGATCACCGCCGGCAAAAGCAAAATATCTATATTATTTGTAGTGTCTTTGCGACCCAGTCTCAACATTTTTATCCGACCAAAGCATACAATTGTGGATGAACCTAGTTATAGATTAGTTCCTTCATCGTTCCCTGAAGGACAAGATCTTGCAAATCCCGAGGTTAACTGGTTACCTCTTTAATCTTCAAATAGAAGCTGATATCTGGAAGAGTATGTAGAACGCTCTACCCTTACTATCTCATGATGATGTCCGAGTGTATAATACTCTATCACAATTTTTCCATGACTCGCTACGAAGTTACCACAATTTCTTCACCCTTACGGATGTCCCCCAATGTACGTTCAGGTCATAAAGAGAAAAATTGTTGTTACTGTGGTGCAGGAACTAGAAACATAACACATCTAACATACCAATGTTTCAACATGTTACGATTGTGGCATAGAATCTACTGCAAATCGGAAGATAGACCTTAGGAATTCATTCGAACATTATTTCTCTCAAGGCCAGACGGTCTTATGTCCAGGTCAAAATCCATCGGCAGATATATCTATATGATCATGAATATGGAGAAAGCTTTCAGATTTGGGAGAGCTCAAGTTCCTTCAAAGAACAGCTACCTGCTACAAATATTTCTAAACAAGTATCAGAAGGTGATTACTTCAAGAAATGGGAAACAGGATAAGTTGTCCAACTGAGCTCAATATGAGCTAACCCAAAGATTTATATATAAAAAAAATTAATTTTCAGATTTCTTAGCACACAAAAGTTTTATACTTAAAATTACTACTTACAATTACGCAACACCATAGCAAAAATAAAGCTAAAATATATATATATATATATATGTACATTGGATGTACCTACACTGAATATGTACATATTTGTTTTTTGACGGTGATGTGAGTTCTTTTCTGACATGTTCCCACTGATCAAGCGCTTTTTTTGTACTATATATATATATATATATATATATATATATATATATTGTTGATTTCTAATAGAGTGCAAATAGTAAAATAAAAATCAAAACGGTTAGTTCAAATAAGTTTCCTATGTAATTGTAGTATACGAAGTATATGAAACAAAAGAAGGAGGAGAAGAAAGGAACACAACATAGCAAAGATCTTTGGCTCGGGTTAGGGGCGAATAAAGAATGTCTTGCAGATTCAATAACCAAGACTCAAGTGAGATAAGACTTGGTTTGAATGGAATAAAAATTGGACTTAACACTTATAGTCTTGACAATAGGGATCTGTAATACATATGTAGCAACTCCTAGATAACAAAAATATAATCATTATGAATACAGACTTTGAACAACATTGCCATTGTTTCCTTGCTATGGAGAAGAAAAAGTACCATATGGAAGGTAAATGGAATTGTTCTTGAATGGGGAGTGACACTTTGTGGCGAACACCAGACGCACTACATAGTACTTGAAAGTCATCGTACGTACATCAGAATTTTCTGGAAATTTGAAAAATTTGTCTTATTAGATACAATTATATTGACAAAAATACTAGGTAGATGTTTGAATCATTCATGACTTCAAAGTTGGAACTGAAATTATCTTTAAATGTATGTTTGAAATTTACCTCTCTAGCTCGTGATACATGGACATTTGTACATACAGAAATATTACATATGCCAACCAAATGTTTTCAACTAGTAAATGCATCAAAATGTTACTTTAATTGACTTAATTCCAATTCATTTGGTTTCAATTCACTGGCAATAAAAATCAGAAAATCTGGTAAATCACAAATTTGTCTCAGGTCCATTGTAGAGTAATAACGTCTCTACATTTGTGAATAGACCTTGTATTATCTTCTTTATAATTACAGCAACGACGTCTTAGAAAATTTTGAAGGTTTTGCTTTTATCAAAAAATTCAATTTCAGAATGTTGCTTGGTGGTATTCGCTCATTTGCTAAATATCAAATTAGAGGACGTATATATCATTCTGGTGCTACTTCCTACTATATATAATTTATACAAGCAGCATGAATAGAATTATTCATTTACATAAAATTATTTGGTACAAATAAGCTAACACAACTACACTAAATTTATAATTTTTTATATCTCACTGTAGAATGATCTCTTTTAATAGTTTTTTTTGTTCTCGTGCAAAAAATAAACCAAAAATATTGGATTAGGATTCTACAGAGATTCTAAATACACAATATTTTGGGTTGGACATATGCATGTGCATGGCGTCAGATAAAATGGAAATTGCTATAGTATGTGTATAGAACTAATATGTGTACACTAGTATCTACTTGCGCATGCGTATCAAATATTTTAGTAATAGTATTGTAAAAAACAATTATCTTGGTTTATTAACTAAACTATCCTTTGCCATTCAGGTCGTTCATCACTCAAAATTTTGAAAATAATAGGCGAACAAACAATATGTGCCCCTATCAAATATATAACATCGGGATGACTTAATACTTGCACCTGTGTGTAAAATTTGCTGGCACTACTACATGTATGTATGAATGCACAATAAAAGATATAACGCAGAAATTGCATACTGATATTCATCGATTTGTCAGTTTGTTAGTCAATCGAGGTTGTTTTGTCACGGTCTATTTATCAATTGATACAGTACAGAATAAATTTTTATAACGGCACATAGTGTACATACAAATCTTCGGTAAGACAACCTTATAGTAGTAACACCCATTTGTCAGTTTAGTCTGGGGTAAGACAACACTGGTAATAACAATCAATTGTCAACTTAGCAGTAATATCAAGTACATACGTACCTACCTACATACAAACCCCTCTACTGCAACCTAATGCATAGATTTGTTTTCTCACAGTACAACAAGTAAAAGAAATCCGAAAATATAGAGACCTACCATTCTCTGGAGAGTATCAAGTTTACTCACACAATTTATTCATTGTGCTTTCACTTACATATTTCACACAATAGACATTCAAGTTTGGCACTTCGTTTCTTTTCTAAAAGTTTTCAAACTGGGTAACTTTAAAGATTGGATTTTTTTTTTCAATTAAATGAAATATTGTAAAGAGATCAATCCGTCAAAATGAATGATATTTAATTAAATAGTATATCTAAAAAATCTAATGGCAATTGCTCCATCTTCAAACTATTCTGAAGCACGATTTAATAGTTAAAATGAAAAATTGAAATGAAAAATTTAGATATATGTAAAGATGAAAATTAAGAATAACTAATTGATAGTTGAATTCATTTAATACATATATGTAGCACATAACATGTACGTATTATGTGGTCTATGTTTATAACCATTTTGGTGCACGTCATGTATTCTAGTCATCTATCATCAAAAGTATTTAGTACCATTTTCACTATAGAAAATGTCTTGAAATTTTTATAATATTCATAATTAAACTTTGAAACAACTCTATTTTCACGTATTTCAGATGTATACTTGCATGTAAGATTAAAAAAAACAACAACAACTGAAAATACATATTACGCGAAATTAACACGAAATGGATAGAGCACATAACACTTTCTAAGGCACTATCTGCCATTTTTTTTATTATTTTTGCTTTTTCTTTGCAGTGTGATATCTTCACAAGTTTATATAAAATGCTTTACACTTCAAGAACTTTTTATTGCTTTTCACTACGTACCTACCCTATATTGAACAATAATGTTACCCACCACATTCCCCAATTTGGTATATCACCAAATTACCTAAAGAAATGAGATGCACATTCAAACAGTTTTAGCAGTGATTTTAAGGTCAAATTCATCTTTCACTTGTTTTTATCAGTGTGTCACTAATAAAATTACGTACTTACTTTAGTCTAAAAAAGTATCAAACAGCTTTGAAGACGTGCATGCCATGTCAGGGCGATGTATATTTGAGAAGACAAGACTTTTTACTATACGCATCTGCTCGAGTAAGAGAAAAAGATTCATAAGTACGTATGTAGTGATCTAGGTAGGTAGATACCTACTTAGGAAAATATGCAGTAAATAAATTCTTGAAACATAGTATTATAGACACTAAATATAGAACTTAGAATTAATACTTAGGATGCGAGGAATAAGGATTCGTAATATGGATGTATGTACTTATTTTTTTTATTTTTAATTCCTTACTTTTAGTTTTATTATTTTGCTATGTTGTTTATGTAATTTTAAGTAATAATTTAAAGTTTAAAGCTTTTGTGTGCTAGCAAATAGAAAAATTATATGGTTTTATATATAAGTAAAATTTTTTGGGTTAGCTCGTATTGAGCTTAGCTTGTAAGACTTATCCTGGTTCCCATTCCTTAAAGTGATCACCTTTAGATATTTGTTTGGCAATATTTTTGGCTAATCCACTGTTCTTTGAGAGATCTTGGTCTCTCCCGAATCTGGAGGCTTTTTCCATAATCATTATAATGTAGGTATGTCTTCAATAAAAAGTTTAATTCTGTTTCACTCTTGAGTTGCGGCATTGATGAAAAATTGAATGATAATTAGGTACATACATACCAACAAGGCTCTGTCTTATTAATTCTTTAAAGAATGGAGCTTCATTTTAGTAGTATAACTTTTAGAAGAGTACCTTATCGTAATTCATAGCTACTAACAAATTTCCCATAAATACATTTTTTCCAAATTATAGATCTTCAACAAAACTCAGAAACAATCTAAGGTTAAAGACTTACTACTAACTGCATTGTAACAGATTTATTTTTTATTTTTATTTTTATTTTTATTTTTATTTTTATTTTTATTTTTATTTTTATTTTTATTTTTATTTTTATTTTTATTTTTATTTTTTTATTTTTTATTTTGGTTAAGGGTATAATTATCAAAAAACAAAAGCAACTTCAACCAAAGAAATAGCAACGTAGAATAGCAAGAGTTTAACAAGACGATCTGTAGGTAGGTACTTGGTATTGATTCTAAAAACTATATGGGACATGATCAAGAAACTAAAGTAAATATATAATTGAAAATAAATTTAAAATACTTGTCAGGTCCCCGCTGGAAAAAGGCTAGAAATTAGGCTAAGATCAATTAACAAAGGTAATAATCAATACATTTCTAGTTATCTAAGAAGAGAATGACTGGTAAATGTGGATCTATGGAAAATACATATTATTCAGGGGACTCAATTCATTTTATATAGTTGTTAAATAAGCGCCACTATGCCAGAAAAAGTAAATGTGTCAGTAGAATGGAGTCTTTAACTTATGAACTTACTTCATAATGTAAAGGTGTGGAAAAAGACACTGTAACTTTTGTAGGATTAATGGTATCTGACAATACAAAAGAAAAAGAAATCATTTTTGACACTTATGAAAAAGCTGCTATTACTTGAACATTATGAATAATAAATGTTTGAAACAACAAATCCCAAAAGATGATTCTTTCAAGAAATTGGAACCTGGATAAGTTATCTGGCTTAACTCAAGAAAAGTTTCTCCTATAATTTTCCTATATAATATATATGCAGATATAAATAAGATTATATAAAATGCAGTTAAGTAATGATATCAACTCAGTTTAATTATAGTATTTGTTTCAAAATTTACTATGTAGGACTAGGTCTATAAGAGATGTTTCATTGGTAGATATATTTGTAACAGTAGTGACACGAATATGGTCGTCTTAAATAGATTGTACTATTTAAAACTAAAAAATTATTTAATTGAATATACCAAACTTGAGATATACATAGGCAAATAGTTATATATATACATACACAGGGCCGATTTAGTATTTTAGTCCCTTCAATAGCACCCAGCTATATCTTGTTTTTGCTCTCGATTGTCCAAGTCTTAAGTCCCTTGTCGTATATCCATACTTGTAACCCCAACTGTTTTCCAACTCTGAACAAAACTTTTGGTTTATTAACCATTTTCCTGTTTATTACTTTGTTTAATTTTATTAATTTAGTTTATATTGAACATATTGAAAACACATATGAATTAACTAGTATCATCTTTAATTCACTTTCATGAGGAACATATCATACATGTTTGTACTTTACTATTTTGAATAACGTCGAAAATTGACAAAACCTAACCCATATGAAAATACATGTGTATTTGGGAAAAGTAAAAATCTTGGGAGAAGCGTGTGACTGCGATATTTCCCAATTAAGCAACTGAAAAGTAGAAAAGTTTTCAGCTGTATTTTCACATAATTTTTTTTCCCATTCTACTTCTTCTCTTTTCTCTCCTCAACACCTACGGACCACCAACATACCGATTGGGAGATTTTTTTATCGCAAATCCTTAGTTGTCACCTCTAGCAATGTCTAAGATTACTACTTCTCACGTTCGTCAAAATGTCCAGGAGCTTTTGGCTGCTTCTGAAGCCAAGAAGCGTAACTTCCTTGAAACCATTGAGCTCCAAGTTGGTCTTAAGAACTACGACCCCAACAGAGATAAGCGTTTCTCTGGTACCATCAAGCTTCCTCAAATTCCCCGTCCTAACATGAATATCTGTGTTTTCGGTGATGCTGTCGACTGTGACCGTGCTAAGGCTGCTGGTGTTGATGCTATGTCTGTTGACGATCTTAAGAAGCTTAACAAGAACAAGAAGCTTATTAAGAAGCTCGCTAAGAAGTACAATGCTTTCATTGCTTCTGAAACTCTTATCAAGCAAGTTCCTCGTCTTTTGGGTCCCCAACTTTCCAAGGCTGGTAAGTTCCCTACCCCCGTTACCCACAACGAAGACCTCGTTGGTAAGGTTCGTGAGGTTAGATCTACCATCAAGTTCCAATTGAAGAAGGTTCTTTGTCTTGCTGTTGCCGTTGGTAACGTTGATATGACTGAAGACCAAATTGTCTCTCAAATCATGCTTGCTGCCAACTTCCTTGTTTCTTTGCTTAAGAAGCACTGGCAAAACGTTGGATCCTTGGTTATCAAGTCTACCATGGGTCCTGCCTTCAGAATCTACTAAGTTACGTAACGGTTTACTTTATTGTATAATTGTTTCTTTATTTAATTTAATGTTTTTCTGATTGTCATTTGGTTTCTTTCAAGAGGATGTCGTAATATAAATGTTTTTGTTATTCAGTAGGACTTTTTATTCTACTGTTTGTCAAAACTCAAGTGTGGAATTCCTCACAACTAGAAGCATCAGCCATATTCTACGTAGTTTGAGCAATAATAGCAAACGAAACATCTAAAGTTGAATATACTTCTTACCCCTACCTATGTTATGAAATATTGTGTTAATGCTACACCGCTGAATTAATTTCGGCATTACATAAGTATTTATAATCTATTACTCATATTTTTTCAAGACTTCCACGTCTACAAAAAAAAAAGAGTCGGATAGCCCCCATTTATTCTTTCTTTACTCGTATCTTCTCACGTCATAACCCTTCATCGAAAAGGTATGTAAGACCCCCTAACTCCTAACTGCACAACGGTAATCGAGTTTTATTCTTTGCATATATTTCCCGTTGGGTTTCTTTTTTTTCTCACTGTTTCCATATTTTTTCCCATTGGTTTTCTTTTTTTTCTCTTTTTCACCAAACTAATATCATTTTAAGTTTCCTAATCACCATGTGGATTTTTGATATCTGTATGTATAGCGATCCATTTTGATTTTACGTTTTTTGATTGATTTCTAACATCGCGATTTAGTTTACAATGTTTTGGCCTCTCTTGGTCTTTGGAATAAGCATGCTAAGTTGCTTTTTCTTGGATTAGATAATGCTGGTAAAACTACTCTCCTTCATATGTTGAAGAACGATAGACTTGCCACCCTTCAACCCACTGTTCATCCTAGTATGTTTACTGTTTATTTTGATGTTAAAATGTATTAGTCCTAACATATTTAGCTTCTGAGGAACTTGCTATTGGTAATGTTAAGTTCACAACTTTTGATCTTGGTGGACATCTTCAAGGTAAGTTTAATTTTTCAATTTGAAGTATTTTGAAGTCATAAACTAAGTTAGATGATAGCTCGTCGTTTGTGGAGAGATTACTTCCCTGAAGTAAGTGGTATTGTATTCCTTGTTGATGCTGCTGATCCTGCCAGATTTACCGAGAGTAAGGCCGAACTTGATGCTTTATTTAATATTGAACAATTGAAGAATGTTCCATTCCTTATTCTTGGTAACAAGATTGATGAGCCTCGTGCAGTTTCTGAAGATGATTTACGACACAGTCTTGGTATTTATCAAACCACTGGTAAGGGAAAGGTTACTGTTGATGCCAATATTCGACCTATTGAAGTATTCATGTGTTCTGTTGTTTTACGTCAAGGATATGGAGAAGGCATTAAATGGCTTAGTCAATATGTCTAGATTAAATAAAAATTTCCCACTACCCTCTATAATTCTTAATAACTTGAATAGTATGTTTAATGACGCCCTAAAGCTGACACAAGGTATCTTATTCACCTGTATTTCTTTCTTTTATCTTCGTGCAAATTCCATACTGAAATATATCACCATTCTCACTCACATGCCTACATACTCCATATACCGAATTACTCAGGTAAATGAATTATCAATGAAAACATCTCGATTTACAACTTTAAAGAGTTCGTTTCTTAATATAACTCTACGATCAGTCAGCTCAAAAATAAACCATTTTTATGATTGATTAGTATTTTTATTAATATTTATTAAAAACAGTTGAGATCAATGGATTTTCAATATTAAATTCACCCAGTTATTCGAATTAAGAGGAACCTGTAAGTTTAAGTTTTTCTTGTATTAGCACAATCGGTATTTAGAGTGTTGTTTGGAGATTTACCTAGTTTTTCGCACTCAGAATAATTTGACAGTTTTAGGTTTTCCAGACACCTACGGTGTAAATAATACACAATTACCATTAATTAAAATTTAAGATATGACAGATTATTTCAAATCGCATCTGTCTGTGATCTTACGTTGTTTTAATTTTGAAAGTGTCGTAGCTGATGGAAGTTAAATTATTTTTTAAAACGCGTGATGTAGATTTTATTTGTTACGTTTTCAAATCTATAAGCATTTTCCCCTTTTCTTCTTCTATTCTCAATCGATGCTATTGAATTAAAAAAATAAAAATTTTTATTCTTTGATTTTATTTCATTTTTTTTTTTTTTTTTTTTTCAGAACCATCAATTTCATTGTCTATATACAATGCCTAGAAGACCTTCAATACCATTAGCAGCCTTATTAGTAACAGGGCTGTTATTTTTCTTTTTTGTATTCTCTCCTTCAAACTCGCCTTCGACCCTTCTACAAACTAAACAACCACACAAAACTGACTTACAGAAACCAGCTGTTCTAGCAGAAGCAAAGGATTTCGATCCTATAGAAACAATTGGGAAATCATCTCAGAATGTAATTTCTGGTGCACCTATTATGGAGCATATGACAAACGAAACAGTTAAAGCAGAACTGGGCAGGGCTTCGTGGAAATTGTTTCACACTATACTTGCACAGTATCCTGAAAAGCCCACAGAAGATCAAAGAGAAACTTTGTCTTCGTACATTTATCTTTTTTCTAGAGTGTATCCTTGCGGTCAATGTGCTGAACACTTTCAGAAAATGTTAAAGAAATATCCCCCTCAGACTTCTTCCCGTGAAGCTGCTTCACAATGGGGCTGCTTTGTACACAACATTGTCAATGAACGTTTAGGTAAAGCCATTTTTGATTGTAATGAAATTTCGGACAAATACAGTTGTGGATGTGGAGATGATGAGAAAGAAGGAGCTGTTACAGAAGAATCAACTAGTGTGACAAGATCTACGGATGTTGTTGTTGACACTGTTTTGGAACAGACTGAAGTTGATCATGATCCTGAAAATGGAGTTCTTGGAGGTTAATTTTTTTTAATTATCTTTGTTATTTGTTTTTTTTATCAATATCTCCTTATAATGAATAGATTTCTATTCTTAGGATATTTAAGCTATAGACTTCACAGTTTTTAACACCCTGGTAATCTGTGAATATCACGTGATAAGAATTTGTAAAACTTGTTCCCTACCCTATTTTGTGTTTTTGGAAACTCCCAACTACCGAAATTATCTAGAACTGAAGGAATGATTTCATTACATGTCCCAACTCTGAAAAATTTTTGGCTTCTCGATTTATTCTACAACCAAGATGGAATCACAACACCAGTCCAACAAGGCTCATAGGGCTACAAAGGATGCCAAAAGTGGTAACAAGAAAAAGCTTCATGCAAATGGGTACAATGCTAAAGCTTTTACAGTTGCGGCACCCATGAAGCTGGAAAGAATGGCTAAAAGAACTTCAGACAAGAAGGAAAAGAAGTTTCATGTCCCTGCTGTCGACAGAACCCCAGAGGAGCCTCCACCAGTTATTGTCGCTGTAGTCGGACCTTCAGGTGTAAGTATATCTATTGAAACCAGCTGATATATAAATTACTAATTTCATTTCTTTTGGCGATTTAGACAGGTAAAACAACTTTGATTAAGAGTTTGGTCCGTCGATATACCAAACATACTCTTAACGACATCAAAGGCCCAATTACAGTGGTTTCTGGGAAACGAAGAAGACTTACTTTTATTGAATGTTCAAATGATCTTAATTCTATGATCGATATTGCCAAGATAGCCGACCTTATTCTTCTGATGATCGATGGTAACTTTGGATTTGAAATGGAAACTATGGAGTTTTTGAACATTTTAGCTCCTCATGGTTTTCCTCGTATTTTGGGTGTAACTACACATCTTGATTTATTTAAGTCTGTTGCCACCATGCGAGCATCGAAGAAGGCTTTGAAAAATCGTTTTTGGACAGAAGTTTATAAGGGAGCTAAATTATTCAACTTTTCTGGTGTTATAAATGGTAGATACCCTGATCGTGAAATTATTAATTTGGCAAGATTTATTTCTATTATGAAATTTAGACCGTTGAAATGGCGAAATGAGCATGCTTACTTGCTTGCAGATCGTGTGTCTGACTTGACACATCCGGCATTGATCGAGCAAAACTCTAAGGTAGATAGAACTGTTGCCATCTATGGTTATTTACATGGAACTCCTCTTCCTTATTCAGATGCCCGTGTTCATATTCCTGGTGTTGGTGATCTCACTGTAAAAGAAGTCGAAAGGCTTCCTGATCCTTGTCCAACTCCTTATGCTATCAAACAAGAAGATGCAAAACAAGACACCTCCGGTCCAAAGAGAAGACGCCGCCTTGATGATAAAATGAAAACTATATACGCTCCAATGAGTGATGTTGGTGGTGTTTTGATGGATAAAGATGCTGTTTATATTGATGTGGGTACTAAGAGTTTTGTTCCTGGCGAGGAACAAGGTATTGGAGAAAAGTTAGTCACCGGCTTACAAAATGCAAATACTGTTTTAGGTGAGAATACGCAATCGCAAGGTTTGCAACTTTTTTCAAACGGTGTATCTCTTGATGAAGTTGAAAATTATGATGATGACGATGATATTGACGATAATGAGGAGGTGGTTTCTCGTGGTAGAACATCGTTGCGTCATGCTAATATGACTGAAGGTGCTGTTCCTCTCAATGATGGTAGCGAAGGTGACTATGGAGAAGAGGATATGGAAGATGACGTAGACGATGACGAAGTTGAAATGGAGGAGATTGATTTTGAATCAAGATATAACAAGGAAGAAAAGACAAGCCATGATGAAAAACTTGCATTTGAAGATACTGATTCTGAACTTGATGACAATGACATATATGAAGAAGATGAAGAGACCTTGCAGTTAAAACGAAGAGGAACTTCTGGTCAATTTCAAGATTTTAAAGTTAAAAGAAAGTACAACATTGGAAAACTCATCTATATGGATAATATTACATCTGATGATGTCATAAGACGATATACAGGTAATTTTGACGACATCGAGGAGGAAAATATTGAAGAGAGCGAGGATGAAGATTTTTTTAAGAAGAAGCAAAAATCTAAATCTGCTCAGTTCGATCTTAACTCGGACAGAACTCAAATCAACTATGGTAATGTCGATGCTCTTCTCGCTAAATGGTTAAATGTGGATAATATCGAATCTATGAAAGATAGATTTATTCTTCCCAAGTCTTCAGACAACAATGGAGAAGGAGATGATGATGAGGATGTGTTTGGTGATTTTGAAGATTTGGAAGCTGAGGATGATGAAAAGAAGGATGAACCTATTGAGGAATTGGACGAGGATGGTGAACCCAAGTCAATCGAACAAATTCGGGCTGAAAATAGTGCGAGAAAAGAAAAGAAGCGACTGGAAATGGAAGAAAAAGGAGAAGATGATCGTGATTTTGGGGCAGAAGATCCAGAAGGTGAAGATGAACATGAAACATGGCATGATGAGCAAAAAGCTAAAATTGCCAAACAACTGGATATTAACAAGGCCGAATTGGATCTACTCGATGTTGCAACCCGTGATAAAGTGGAAGGTTTTAGAGCCGGAACTTACGTTCGTGTTGTTTTTGAAAATGTTCCTTGTGAATTCATTGAGAACTTCGATCCCCGATTTCCTGTTGTCATGGGATCTCTTCTTTCAAATGAAGATAGGTTTGGATTTTCCCAGGTGAGAATCAAACGTCATCGATGGCATAAGAAAATCCTCAAATCTAATGATCCCTTAATTGTTTCACTTGGATGGAGAAGATTTCAAACATTACCTATATACTCTACATCTGATTCTCGTACAAGAAATCGTATGTTGAAGTATACTCCTGAACATATGCATTGCTTTGCAACTTTTTATGGACCACTAGTATCTCCAAACACTGGATTTTGTTGTGTTCAAAATGTTTCTAATGAAAATGTTTCTGGATCATTCCGTATTTGTGCTACTGGTACTATTCTTGAAGTTGATCAAAGTGTTGAGATTGTCAAAAAACTTAAACTTGTGGGTTATCCTACAAAGATTTTTAAGAACACTGCATTCATTAAAGATATGTTTAGCACTGCTTTAGAAGTTGCCAAATTTGAAGGTGCATCGATTAAAACTGTATCTGGAATCAGAGGTCAGATTAAACGAGCTCTTGCAAAGCCTGATGGTCATTTCCGTGCAACTTTTGAAGATAAAATTCTTATGTCTGATACTGTATTTTTGCGTGCATGGCATCCTATTCTACCCCGTAAATTTTACAATCCTGTTACATCTTTGCTGCTTAAGAATAAAGATAATTGGACTGGAATGAGACTTACTGGCCAAGTTCGTGCAGAACGTAGTATCCCCACTCCTCTTCTGGAAGATTCTAAGTACAAGAAAATTGAACGTCAAGATCGTCATTTTAATCCTCTCAAAGTGCCTAAAGCTATTCGTGCTGAACTACCTTTCAATGCTCAACACATTCGCCCTAAGTCTCGTGAAGCTAAACAAAATTCATATCTCCACAAACGTGCTGTTGTGCTTGGTGGAGAAGAAAAGAAAGCTAGAGCTCTTATGAATAAGATCTTTACTATTCGTAAAGAAAAAGATGAGAAACGTGCTGCTAAGAAATCTGAAAGCAGAGAAAAACATCTCAAGAAAATTGCTTCAAATCTTGAGAAGAAAGAAGCTAGAGAACGTCGTGAAAAAGCAGCCTATTTCAAGCGTGAGAGTCAGAAACGTTCTTCGACAGACTCTGGTTCAAGACATTCAAAGAAGGCTCGTTATAATGATGATGATTAGAATAAATATGTTGTTAAATATAAAGTTTAATATTATCCGAATATTTTTTTAATAGTATGTTCATTTTTTTTATTTTTATTTTTATTTTTATTTTTATTTTTATTTTTATTTTTATTTTTATTTTTATTTTTATTTTTATTTTTATTTTTATTTTTATTTTTATTTTTATTTTTATTTTTATTTTTTTACGATATGTTCACTATTTTACTTCTACTTTTTGGTTACTATGTAATCTTTTAGTATAGAATTGTATTAATTGTATAGTATTATATTGTATAGTATTATATTGTATAGTATAGTATAGAATTGTATCAATTGTATAGTATTATATTGTATAGTATAATATAGTCTTGTATTTAATAGTACTTTTTTATATTTAATTTTATTACTAATAATTTAATTTCATCACTATGTATTTATATGTTTTAATTGAAATGAAATTAAATTATATTTAATGAAAATCTAAAAAAAAAAATTATATTATTTAATATAATATAGTATAGTATTATATCGTATCGAGTGATGAGGAATAAAATAGAATATATTATAGGCTTTGCAATGTTTGATTTACAAAATCAATTAAAAATAAAATAGACAACTCTCTAAATTGTTTTGTAAATGGGACAGATATATTTGCATTTCTATATCTAATTCATCTTTAGCTTCAGTACTAGACAAATAGAATATAAACATATTCAATTACCTATTAAAAATAAAATGAAGATAGACTTTAACATAAAAAAATTAAATAAATAAAACCAATCTATTAGCATTCAATAAAAATCAATAGTACACTTTTAAGCAAACAGTAGATTGAATTTTCAATTCCCTTTTTGTGCTCTTTCTATAGCGTCTTTAATTAAATGAGATCCCTTAGGATCCAAACTTAATGCAGTTGTAAATTCTTTGATTGACTGAAGGGGTTGACCCATGTTCTGAAATAATTGACCACGTAAGAAATGGACAGTGGCTTCATTAGGCATCAGAATTGCCAGTTGATTAAGATCTTGTATGCAAAGATCGTACTTACACATTTTAAGGTATAGTCTAGCTCTTTTAAATAAAGCCACTCCATTTTTATCATTTATTTTCAGTGCCCAATTGTAATGCTCAAGTGCTGCAGGATCTTTGTCTTGTTTTTGGTACACCATACCCATACAACAAAGAACAACGATGTTGGAAGGGTTAATTTCAATGGCTCTTGTGAAATGATACAGTGCCATATCATAGTCCCCAAGCCGAAAACATACCATCCCAAGTCCATACCAGGCATTGTAGTGTCTTTTATCAACATGTAATGCACTACGATAGCAGTCCCTTGCTTGTTCAAAGGCATCATTATGAACATATTCATGTGCTTGAAGAGTATATGCATACGGAAGATCAGGACGTAGTGAAACGGCCCTTTGAAATGCTTTCAACGCATTATCAGTATCTTTTATAGCAGAAAGGGCATTTCCAACTGCACACCAGGCTTGAGCAGACCCTTTATCATAATTCACAAGAGTGTATGCCAAATAACTTAATTCTACATCTGAGTTTGTGTGCCAGAGAAGTGTACTATAATGATCCATATCCTCCTGTCTATAACGGTCTACATCCAATAATCTTTGAAAATAATATAAAGATTTGTCGTAGTTTCCTTGTTCTAGATATATCCGGGCATATTTGGAAAGTACCCAGGGTGTATTTTCGTGTTTGGAAGGTAAATTAGATAAGGCATCAATTGCTTTATTGCAATCGAAACGACAAAAATTTAAATATCCTTTCGTTAATATGGTATATAGTGTTGTAATGTATTTGTATGCTTCAACCTTTGCCATGTTGCCACTTGATCTTGATACAACTCGGAATAGGCTTTTTGATTCCTGAGACTTCGAGTCAAAAATTTTATTCTGCATTAATTGTGATTCGTTCTGCGTAGCCATAGACCCACTACCTGAAAATGGTTCATTAAGATGCAGATATTCAGTAATTGACATATCACCATTCATAAATTTCTTTTTTGACTTTGACGACGCGAGAAATTCCTTAGAAAGATTCATGCGGGACGGGTCCGCTGAAAATGGATTTACGTCATTTAGCTGACGTTTTAATTTATCATGTTGAAATGGATTCAAACCATACTGATTCATATTTAATGAACTTGACAGCGGGTCAATATTTTTACGGAATTGAGAGCTTTCTGCACCATAATCATAATCATCATCATCATCATCATTAAATAAGCTCATTGAAATGTTTGAATACAAATTTGTAGCACTTAATGGAACATGCATTTCACAAAGTGCAGCTGTCGCTTCCCAGCATAAAGGATCTAACTGTAAAGCTCTACCAAAACTTAGTACTGCTAATTTCTCAGACCTCACTTGCTTGTATAGTTTCCCTAACAACAAGTACACCATTGATGGTGGAGGTGATTGCAATCTATTACAATTACCATGAGATAACGACTCCTGAGGAAGAGTTTCATAAAGATCTTTAACATTTTCTAAGGATTTGATACCAATAATGTATTTTCTAATACGAAAACATGACCATGCGTGTATATAAATACATCCAATATGGTATCGGTTTTCTGTACACTCAATTGCTGTGAGAAACCTTCCTATTCTAAAGTTAATGATACCCATAAGATGCCTAGTTTCATTATTTTCATTATCAAGGGCGAATAATCTTTCGACAGTAAATATAGCTGTTTCATACAATTCTTGGTCTAGGTAGCTCCAAATAATATCTTTTAGACATCTTTCAACTGTATGGTTTGACGGCAGGGAATCCATGGTGATGTTTCTTTTATGGTTCTAAGATGTCCAAATAAAAAGGTCGCAAAATTCAAAATGGTGTTGATTAGATCATAAAGATGGGAATATCTGATGTGAGGGTTAATCTTTCTGTAGCGGTAGCTTGCAAGCAGTAGCTGTTTCCCACGGTCTGTGTCTCTGTCACATGTTTCAACATTACACTATAAAACACTCCAATATAAAATTTTCTCGATTTGGGACGTAGATAATAACCTTTCCGTTGGAGAACTTGGACTGATCATTTAGCTTGACTGTGAACAATGTATTAGAGCGATGTGTAATCTCGAGATCAGAAGTTTCTGATCCTAAATGGTCTGTGTACTCCTTGCCTATTACAAATAGAAAGGGGCTTTACGCCGTATCAAATTGCCTATTTTCAATAACATCAAACATTATCGTTTTAATGACTTGAGTTAATAATGAAGTAAATATGGTGCATGACATTTGGGCGTGTCCCATAATTTGACTAATAAATGGTCATTCATTCGAGTAGTTCCTGGTATCGTGTCTATAAAAAACCAAGTTCTTACGAACATTCATTGCTTCAGTGAAATTTGTGTGGAGTTGGATACATTTGTTCATGGAAGGGTGTGCATACATACGCAAGTCTACACAATAGTAAAAATAAGAGGAAAACGTACAGGAGATATGCGTAATCCACCTAAAATCATTTATTGAAGTAATTGGGACAGAAACCCCAAATTTCGTTTTGTTCAGTATTTTTTTTATTACACCCTGCACTTTACCCCTTTTATCTTATTTCCTCTCTGCCTTTATTTTATCACCAGCACGGTTTCTTTTGATATATCTAGCCACTTGTCTGTTACGCCAGAAATAATGTTTAAGTCACTGTTGACATTGGCAGTAGCTTTTGCTTCGGTGGAGGCATTCTATGTGCCAGGGTGGTCAATCAAAACTTATGACGCCTTAGATAAAGTACCTCTTCAAGTGAATAAAGTAACTTCAAATCATTCACCTCTACCATACTCATATTATGAACTTCCTTTTGTGTGCCAGCCTTCTGTTGAAAGGAATAGTGTTACACTCAATCTCGGTGAAGTGCTAAGTGGTGATCGAATTTACCAATCTGATTATAATCTAATTATGAAGAATGAAACTGCGTGTGCTGATCTCTGTACTCGAACAGTTTCTAAATCTGATTTAGAACGGGCTGATGAGTTGATTCGATCACAGTATAATGTTGAATGGATTGTTGATAACCTTCCAGGTGCAACAGCTTTTATTTCGTTGGTAAATAAACAACGATATTATGCTGCTGGTTTCCCTTTGGGCTATGTTGACACCGATGGCGTGTCTCATTTGAATAACCATGTTATCATCTTGATTCGATATAGAAAAGCTCCACAAAAGTCCAATAGATATGTCATAGTTGCTTTCGAAGTATATCCAAAATCAGTTGCAGCTGGAGGAATTAAGTGTCCTGGTACTACAGATGAATTCGATGAGTTTATTATTGATCCTACGAAAGATACAGATGAGATTCCTTTCACATATTCAGTTTATTGGAGAGAAGACGAAAACATAGAATGGGCTTCAAGATGGGATATGTATCTTTCAAACCATAATGAATCTGTCAAAGTTCATTGGTTTGCACTCGTCAATTCCTTGGTTATTGCAGCATTTTTGGCTATCCTTGTTGCTGTAATTCTCGTCAGAACTTTATATCGGGATATCAATAGCTATAATCAACAGTACGTGCAGTTGCAAAACTTGGATGGGTCTACTGAAGAGAATGATAAGGATTTTATGGTTGAAGTCTCAGGATGGAAATTGGTTTATGCTGACGTTTTTAGAGCTCCAGTCCTTTCTACTTTACTTGCTGCCTTAATTGGTTCTGGTGTTCAATTTTTTGTTATGACAGCTACAGTAGTTGGCTTTGCATGTATCGGTGTTTTAAATCCTTCATATCGTGGTGGTCTTTTAAGTTATGCCTTATTTTTATTTGCATTTTCAGGAATATTTTCAGGATATGTTTCTTCACGAATAAATAAGAATTTAGGCAGTGAAAGATGGATTCAGTCTGCATTGTATACTCATTTGGTTGTTCCAGGTACTCTCATGTTGATTATTGTACTATTGAACTTTTTTGTTTGGTACACTGGATCATCTTCAGCTATTCCATTTACTACTTTGCTTGCTCTTATTTGTATCTGGTTTTTCATTTCATGCCCTCTTGTATTTTTCGGTTCCTATTTGGGCAGCAAAGTGACCCCTACAGCAATTCCTACCCGTGTGTCATCAATCCCACGACAAATTCCACAACAACGCAGATACAAGGCCGTTATTCCTACGGTTTTACTTGGTGGATTATTACCATTCTTAGTTATTTTGGTGGAATTGAGATTTGTTTACAATAGTGTTTGGCAAACTAAATCTGTATATTACTACATGTATGGATTTTTTGCATTAGTTTTCTTTGTTCTTCAAATTACTGTCATGGAAATGTCAATTGTCACTACATATTTTCAACTTAGTACGGAAGATTATAGATGGTGGTGGAGATCCTTCTGGGTTGGTACAGGCTCTGCATGGTGGATTTTCATTTATTCAGTGTTTTATTACTTTACTACGTTGAAATTGGAAGGGTTTATCCCAATGTTAATGTTCTTTGGATATTCATTGATGGGATGTATTGTTTATGGTCTTATTACAGGTACTGTTGGGTTCCTTGCATCATATTTATTTGTAATGAGAATTTACAGCGCCATTAAAGCTGATTGATTTTGATTTTAGCTCTTACATAAATAGGTATACCCTGGTGTTTAGGTACAAAAAAAGGTACATATGTAGATATATAAAACATGTACAATATTCTTTTTGAATAAAAAAAATAAATTAATAATAATTATGTATACATCACATCAGAGTAACATGTCTATAAATATTTAATATCGTTGATTTTGATTTTGGTTAAAACTCTTGCTGTTTTGGTTCTGGTTACTACTATTATGATGCTGATTGTTGTAGTTATTATTATTATTATTATTGTTGTTGTTGTTGTTGTTACTATTATTGTTGCCGTATTTATTGTAACCTCCTCTTGAGCCACCTCTTCCACCTCTGTTACCACGTCCTCTAAAGTTTTGATTGTTATAGTTTCGGTTGTTATTATATTGGTAATTGTTGTAGTTTCTGTTTTCATTTCTTTGTTGTTGATTTTGCTCGTTGATTTTGTCAATAAGTTCGTCAGGAATCCTTAAATACTTGATCAGATTACCTCTAACATAATATTCAGGAATTTGTGTGAAACTTTCGCCGTTAGAACTGGTTAGAACGACTTCTTTAAGAAGTAGATTCATCCAAGTGTCGCAGTTAACTAGATGACCATTGAGCGTTTCACCTGATTTGAGTTCAACAAGCATTGGCTGGCCGTTAGCAGCATTTAAGAGAGATAAAGGAAGCTATAAAATAAAGCAAAAACAATTAGTTGGTTAAATTGGTGGTAGCTGTTACGAGTAGTGGACATACCATGATGGTGAAGATGACGATGATAGCTGGGATGGCGGATTATTTTTTTCCAATGTTTTGTGTGGAATAAAATGCCGGGTAATCATAAAATGGAAATAAAACAAGAAAATAAAACGCTTGTTCTCATTTTAGACGCGTCACAAAATAATAAGCACAAACCACCTGTTAAATACCCTCCCATTAACATAAAAGATTCTATTAAATTGTATTAAATATTTGGTACTGCATGCTAGCAGATATAGTAAGATATATGAAATCAAGTTAATTTACGTTAAATAAAGCGTTTCGTTCACTACATGAATAAAACGCCGTTTCGTGTTTTCCTGGTAGTTGGAAATTTGTAAAGTTCAAATTATTTTTTTTTTCTTTCTTTCTTTTCCCCCTTTTTCTTCATAAAAAAAGAGAGAAAAAAAAAATAAACCCCACAGTATTCTCTTCTCTTTATCATTTCGTTGTCAGAAGTGGCCAATCAAATTAGGACTGCTATTTATTGTTTTTTTTCTTCTTCACTCTGACTTTTCTGTTGATTCGACATGGAGACTCCACAGGTGTGTCGCGCAACATATTCCTCGGTAAGTTGTTTTCTTTGTTTCCCCGTAATGGCGGATATTTTGAATCGAGTTAAATAGACAGTAGCGGCGCGTAATATTGGAGTTACTAACATTTTCTTTTATGTTAGGTCCCAGTGTATGAATACAATGTTCACGATGTGGCTGTCATGAGACGGAAAACTGATAATTGGGTCAATGCTACTCACATCCTCAAAGTAGCTGATTTTGATAAACCTCAAAGAACTCGTATTTTAGAACGAGAAATCCAAAAAGGTGTTCACGAAAAGATTCAGGGTGGATACGGTAAATATCAAGGTACCTGGGTTCCTTTAAATATTGCTCGAGAACTGGCATTCCAATATCACGTCGATGACATTTTAAATCCTCTACTGGAGTTTGTAGAATCTTCTACTTCTCCACCTCCATTCGTTAAGAAAGCCAAAAAGTTAAAAACAGATAAAATCCCCGTGTCACGTACCTCATCAAAATTAAAAGCGAAACCGGCCAAGAAAAATAACCCATCAATGACATCTTCATCAGCAACTAGATCGGTGTCTACATCAACCATTCCTGATTCTCCGAGACAAAATACCCAATCATTTTCAAACAAATCAACATCTTCGCAGTCGAAAGCAAAGAAAATTGTCAGCTACCCTACAGAAACACCTCCCTCTAGTGTCAAACGAGGAAGAGGTAGACCGCCGAACTCAACAAAAGCAGCCATTGCTGCTCAGGCCTCGGCGAGTCGAACTGTCAATACTACAAGGCCTTCATCTTCAGATATCAAAAAGAAAAATTCAGCAAAGGGTAAATATAATAGTACCTACAATAAACATGATGATGATAGTGGTGACGATTCTGAGTCAGTAACTTCTCGATCTTCATCTTCGAGTGATTCATTATCTGAAAATGAACTGGCCATAGTGGAACATCCTACCCCAAGAACATCAGGTGTAAGGAGTGAAATAACTAATACACCTATTGTCAAGTCTAATTTGAAACGACCACGGAGTGAACGTGACGATTATGGAAGACCATTGGCTGGTTTGGAATCGACTCCAAACAATTATAGCAATAATCAGACTAGTAACGGAAACATCATGATTTGTGAGAATGAATTAATAGCGGCACAATATGGTAGAAAGTTATTAGATTACTTCATGGCACCAGAAGAAGATGAAATTCCCGATTATTTGATTCATCCTCCTGAAGGATTTAATATTAATCATGTTATTGATGATGAAGGTCATACCGCTTTTCATTGGGCTTGTTCAATGGGGAATTTGAAGATAATAATTGCACTTTTGAATGCTGGTGCTAATACGCAAGCAGTTAATTTACTTGGCCAAACTCCTTTAATGAGGACTGTAATGTTCACAAACAGTTATGATTTACGATCATTTGGCAAAATCGTTGAACTATTAAGAAGTACAATCTTACTACAGGACAATTCAGAGAGAACAGTTCTCCATCATATCTCCGAATCCACATCACCAAGATCCAAGTTATCGTCAGCACGGTATTATGCTGAAATTTTCCTTTCAAAACTCTCAGAAACCGAAACAATGAGTTTGGTGAAATCATTTGTAAATAGACAGGATTCAAAAGGAGATACCGCGTTACATATTGCAGCTCGTAATGAAGCTAAGAAATGTGTTAAGGTATTGACTAGTTATCATGCGTCTATGCAAATTGCAAACAAGGCAGGGTTGACGCCCCAAGATTATATTAATGGTTATGAATCTACACGTCATAAGACGCCTAGCCATACACATTCCTCGAATTATCAACAAACTCCAGTGCAACAACAGCATGACAATGTCCCCACACCTGGTCGATATGGATATAATGATCAAGGTTATAATAATTATCAATATCCTAGCGAAAATGGTGGAGAAACATCATATCTTAAACCAAACTCATCTCCGACACATGTTTATACCCATGTGTACTCGTATGACCCATTAAGTACACCAGCAGGCAATACTACTACTACTACTACTACTACTAATAATAATAATAATACTAATAATAACACTAATAATAATAATAATGGCGAACAGTATCAACATGGGGCACAAATGGGAACTAATGGTAGAACGAATAAACCTTACAGTATGCCAATGTCAACTCCTCCATCGACAATGGCTAGACGCAATCCAGTGTATGAAGGAAAAGCAGTAGATAATGTAAACCAGAATGAATCATTATCAGGGTTACTTGGACGAGTATTATCAAGTGCATCTAGACAAGGCCATACAAGTGAAGCAGGTGAAGTTATTGTCAATAAAGCAATTCCTACAATTTTTGAAAAATTGGAACAGCTATCACGTACATATGATACAGCAATTCAAGAAAAGAAAACGGATGCTGATCAAGTTGGACAACTTTATGAAAATGTTAAAGAAGATGTGCATTCTACCGAACAGCAAATTGAAGAATACATATCGTCATATGGAGATGAAAAAGATTCCGAAGCTAAAGCTAAATTAGCTGCCAATTTTGTTACTCATCGAATAGCGGAGTTGACTAAAGTTATAAATAAATCCCAGCAACAAGAATTGAAGAAACTTGTTGAAGAAGAAACAGAAAAATTAAAATCTGGAATATCTATAACATCACCTCCACCTCGTAGTGATGAGGATTATAATGAAATTGCTGATTTGTTGGTTGAACTTTATGAACTTCAAACGCGACGAAAACATCATGTGGAAGAGATTGTTCAATTATGGTCTATTGCAGATGCATCAGAGAAAATGAATAAATATAGACGCTTAGTTGCACTGTCATGTGGAGTAAAATTGGATGATATTGATAATATGCTTGGTGAAATTGAACAAGTATTGGCGGAAACACCTAACAGTGAAATGATGTCTAGTATAAGAAATGTTGGTCAAGGAATTAAATAGGTAGTGAATGATGAATTGAGGTTATAATAGTTTTTATCTTTCTTTTATCTTAATTATTATTATTATTATTAGAAATATTTATTGATTTATTTTTTTTTATAATTTGAATTATTGTAGTGTTTTTTCTTCATTGAAAGAATATACATGTAAATAAACACGATGATGTATTAAAATCCTTTTTTTGCCAAAAAATCAGTTATATGTAAATAAAAAGCAAAAGGATTAAACTTGTTGCTACTAGTAGTATTACTACTATTATCCAAATTTTTCGCCCAATATTTTGGTCTATACCAAAAGTTAATTAAATCTAAATGATCTACACCTTTAATTGTTCCCAAGAAGGTTCCCCATTTTGCACTTTTTACACTTACGAGACCATCATTGGGACCTTCTAGGCGAAAGAGTTTTTGCCATAAAGGGCGGAATGGATTGATGAAGGAAGGGTTTGCGGAGGCAGCGTAAGAGAAATAGTGAACGGTGGGGGAGTTGGGGGTTTCGGGGTTGAAGTGGGATTGGAGGTAGGTGGGGGAGAGGTGAGAGAAACCTTGAAGAGAAGAGGTGGTGGAATAGTTTATGGAAGAGATGATGCGGGAGTAGAGTTGAGGATATTTGATGGGACCAAACCGGGAATGAAGAAACATGTCGGCAATAGAGGAACCGTGATGGGGAGTTGAAATTGTCGTCACTGACACCACATTAATTTTCCTTCTATTACTACTACTTCCAGCATCCCTATTATAAACAGGTAACAAATGAGTAACCAAGTATCTTGCATCCAATCCACCCATCGAATGAGCGACCAAATTAACTCTAACTTCACTACTATCCTTGCCATTACACCCTGTTTGCCTAATCAACCCATCCAGTAAGGCTCTAGCTCTAACATCAATTCCTGCAGTCGGTGGTACACCCACCACCATGACCTTGACACCTTTTTTTTCCAATTCCTCTCTTATCCCATGCCAGTACGATATTTTCCATACGCCCCACTTCCATTTCCAAGGATTTAAATCCAACGTATCAAAACCTGCCAGTCCATGACACAATACCACCGGATATTTCGGTACACAATATCTGTCTGCTACCACACAATAATCTTTCTTCTGCAACACCTGTTCCTCCTTATCAATTCTTTCCTCTCCATTCTCAATAACAACAGAAGGAGCTAATGACTTATTATTATTATTATTATTGAATTTTTGGAATAAGGAATGGGTACGGTAGTGATTTAATGGACGACATATAATTGGTGGTCTAAGTAATGTTATATGTCGGGGGTAATGATAATGTAATATGGTGGTAGTGCGTGTAACAATTGTACTAGTCATAGAATGGGAGTTATGGCGAAAAGGGTTTATGCGACACTTTAGTTGACGAAATTTTATTTTGGGCAATGCACAAATAACATACATTGTATATCATGAACGCGTAGATGGTTTGTATAAGGACACAATAGAAATAGATTATCGCTTTCGTTATTATTATTAATCCATTTTGTATAGTAGAAAATTACGATTGGAGAGTGTAGATCGATCTAGCGCTACTGTAGTTGTTTCGCTGTAATCAACGGCTCTTCAAATGCCCTACACCACCACGTAGTATGAAGGGAGCATTACCGATGATCGTTTACTCCCCTACTCCGCAATGGTCTCTTCATCTGTGGTGACAAATTCAAACGGATGCTGCGGTTATGCGACGACACATGTCATCAGCAATGACATCATAAGAAATAACCGTTGAATGGCATTCACTGCTGCTCTGCACTATGGTAGCACACACACAGAGTCTAAATGCTACACAACTTCGCATCATCAATCGATTCCGTCATCGTCTTTTCATGGTGGCTGTCGGAACAGTCGTCCATGCTACGTTAGAGGGAAATCCAAATGACGTAACAGCTGTGTTCCGAAACCAGCACAAAAAGGAAATTCGCCCGGTAAAATTTTTTTTTCTTTTTTTAGTTTTCATGCAAATGGATTTAACGGGCTGATTACGTCACACGCACAATGCAAAATGTATAAAAAGATTCCTGTTTCCCTTTTTTCTTTATTTTTATTTTTACCAAAGAGAAATCCAATTTTTATCTTCTGTAGTAAAACCAAAGATCGCTTGAAAACTACTAGCTTGCATCAGTGTATTTTTCTTGTTACACGCTATTTTAAAACAAGTTTATACACACGAAAATCATACGGAATCATTCAGCATTTATTACTCATTTCAAAAATCCTCAAAAACTAATTAAATAAATACAGCCACGCAGTCCACATTTTATAGTAATCATCTTTTTTTATATACATTTCTTCCTATTTTCAAATGATCACAATGACTTCATCATCATCATCATCATCAATTAAATCACCTTCACCTATTCCTATCATGGATGATGAAGAGTTTGATCCAGAAAACGCTAAAATGTTGCAAGCCGAAGCAGCAAATATTCAAGAATCGTTAGCTATAATAGTCGAACGAATTGCAAAAATTAAGGGAGAATACGATCGATTATCTAGTGAAAATAGGTTTTTACAGGACTATATTGGGAACTTGATGAGTACTGGCAATCTGATCAGTAAATGATCCATCTATTTTACTTTGCTTTCACGAACTCTTTTCATGTTTTATTTACCATCACTCACAACCTTCCATTATTATTATTATTACCACAACAACTACTATTCATCGTCATTTACTCATCTTGTCTTGCATTTTTTTTCTTGTTTTTTGTTACATAAATTCACTCCTTTTTAATAGTTAATACGTTCTCAATGCATTTTTATTATTTCACATAGAGTATGAATTTTGAGGAAAATCAATCTATATGATGATTTGCTAATCTATATATCATGATGCCGCTAGTGCTCTGTGCTATCATGTCGTCAGCAAGTGGATGACCTTTCTTATGACTATTATGCGCTTGGTATATACACGCCGTGGGTATATTGCGGAGAGAGCACATGCATGATTCACACACATTTCCTTTTGCAAACATGCACATTTATTGAACTTTGTACTAAATCATCATTCTACATGTGTGCGTAGTATGTACATTAGTTGTACGTTTGTACGTTCTGTTGCTATAGTATGTTTGCTTATTTGTAAGTGTTCTACAGTATGATGGATGTAGCAATGTTCTCTTATATTGGAAATTAACATCTTTTGCCCATGTAAATGTGTGTACAAGTACTAACCACACTTTTCAAATCACATCACACACACACAAAATATATATATTTTGAAGCAATACGTAATAAATAAAATAATACAAATGATAATAATAAAAGCTACAAACATTTAAAAAGTAACTACCAAGTCCACACGATGAAATTATTCGCGTTTAAACCACCTTATTAATCTCCATCTTCTTCTACCACTACCCTCAGTACTAGTACCAACAATATCATGATGTCCAAGAGTACTGTTAATTGCAGGTAATTTGATACAAAATTGATTCTCCATTTCTTGATAGATTTGGTTACGTGATTTTTGTTCTTGTTGGAGGAAACGTAATTCTTCATGAGGGACTACGAATAGACTGGATTGGAAGTTGGCGGATTCGGCCAGTTGCTGTTGGTGACGTGAGAGAGTAGTAGTGGTAGTGGTGGGATCAGTGGGCGTGAAAGGAGATAGAGGGTCGGCAGAAAGAGTGTCGTGGAGGCGTTCACGATAGATGGTGGTGTGGACATGAGGAAGTGATGCAGTGGATTGAGTGCTACGAAGCCTATGGCGTCTGAACCAAGTTCTAGTACGATGAAGTTTCAGAGATTCCTAAAATAATAATCATTAGTACATAAATAGTCAAGACACACACAAGGGGTTCACGATTATACTTCAATTCCATCATCCACTTCTTCTTTTTCTTCATTTTCCCCAGCTGGATCAAAAATAATTCCATTATCTACAAATGAGCTTAATTTCATTTCATCATCATCATAAAGACAGTCTTCATAAAACGGTCCTGCCTTATATTCTTGCGTATAAAGGCAATTGTAAAAATGTAAATTGATGGTGGGAATGGTACGTTCACGAACTTGTTCCAAATGGATCTTAGCAGTATCATTTGATTTTTTGCATGAACTAGTAACAAGGGGAGGAATGGAAGGTGTGATGGTTTTTGGATGAGGATAATGATTTTTCATTCGATATTTACGAAACTCTTCTGTTCCATATTTATCTTGTAAAAATGACATGCCATGACCCCCCTGATGAGAGTCTGGGATCAATGTATTTGCTGAATCTTCAAATATATTGGCACTACTTCCCATACTATTCACACCTAACGTTCCAGCAGATGATCCAATACTAGTATTAACATATCCACTGGCCTTAATACTATGAACAACTTCTCTGTGTGAAGTTTTGACTAAAGATTCAAGTGGTGGTGGTGATTGTAGTTCGTTACTCATTTCTTGTTGTGTGTATAGTGTACCTGAAAAAAAGAAAAAAAAAATGGAGGAAGGTGACACAGAGACTTAGGAATGTTATTTATTTATTTTTATTTTTATTTTGGAGGAAGGTTCATTATCACAACATTTATTATGAGTGTGCTACTAGAAACTACTGAAGGTATGTCTATTTAATATTATTGATTTTTTCTTTTTTTTTTTTGAAGCTAATCATGTAATTTTTAATAGGAGATTTGGTACTTGATTTGTATTGTGATACATGTCCACGATCGTGTGAAAATTTCATCAAACTATGTAAACTCAAATACTTTAACTATTCCACCATTTCCACCCTTCAAAAAGACAAACACTGTTACTGGGGTTCCCACAAGACTACCAACAATTCCAGCATATGGGGTTTTATTCCAGGTTCAAAAACCAAATATTTTCACCCCGAAATTCATGTCACCACCACCACCACCGATCAACAACAACTTTTCACTAAAGGAACAATTGCATTTACTACTATTGAAACCAAAAAAAGTTTCGTGTCAAAAGAATTTGAATATGAGAATTTGATTTCTGATTCAGAGTTTGTTATTTCCCTTGTACCTGATGGTGGGAGTGGGGATGAGGATTTGGGGATGGCAAGGTTTGGGAAAGTGGTGGAAGGAGAGGAAACATTGGATAAGATTAATGGTTCATTGACTGATGTCAACGGTAGACCAGTAAGGCCAATTGTTATTTTACATGCACATGTTTTAGATGATCCGTTCGATGATCCTGAAAATGTAGAGTTTCCACCAGATAGTCCACTACCTAATGACGATGATCTTGATCTTCTCTCTCAAGTCTACGATACCTCAACAGCAGCAGCAGCAGCACCACACTCCGACTCCACTCCCACCTCCAACTCCAAAGAAGACCAACTCGCACGTTCTCAAGCGCTTACCCTTGAACTAATTGGCGATCTCCCTTTCTCTGAAGTCAAACCCTCCACTCACATTCTTTTCGTCTGCAAGCTCAACCCTATAACCCAATCCCAAGATCTTCAACTAATCTTCTCTCGTTTTGGTCCCATCCTTTCTTGTGAAATAATAAAAGATCCCGACACTGGCGATTCCCTTCAATATGCTTTCATTGAATTTCAAAATCAAATTGACTGTGAAAGAGCTTATCTCAAAATGGAAGGCGTCCTAGTTGATGATCGAAGAATTCATGTTGATTTTAGTCAAAGTGTTAAAGGCTTGGAGAAAGTATGGAGAGACAAAATGAATGGTCAAAGGAGGTTGAAGTATGGTGATAAGTTTCAACCCCAAAGTTCAAGTGATAATAATACAAGGTGGAAGAATGATCGAGGGGATGAACGAGTAAATCGCTATTACAGAAAAGAAAGTTCCAGAGATGACAGAAAAAGGTCTGAACGAAGAGAAAGTGATCGATATAGAGATCGTGACCAAAGGGACCGACATGACCGTAATAGGTATAACGACCGGGATCAAAGGGACAGTCATGACAGAGATCGGTATAGAAGCCGTGACCAAAAAGATAGTTTTGGGCGTGACCGAGATTTGTATAATGAGTCTCGTAGTACTAATAATAGTGAACGAAAAGATCGTGATCGCCGTCATCGTCATGAAGACAGACGCGATGGTAGGGATCGACATGATCGTGAATCTTATAATAGTAGAGATGACAAAGATAGACGACATCGCTCTAGACACGAATCAAGTTCTCGCCATGATGATCGTCATCGCAGTCGTACATAAAGTACTAATATATAACTACACATTTTCTTTATAGAAGACATGTATAAACTTTACGATGAACATATCAACCAAAATGACCATAATCTAAAAATTTATAATTTGATTTAAATATGCATATGTACCTACTAACTTACATATGTTCATATCTTTAGAACCCATAGAAATAAACTCTACAACCATAGTAAATAGAAATTCTTCTAAAAACATTATCATGAATTACATCCAGTAACCGTAGTACTAAGAATAACCGTAATACTAAGATTGCAAATTCATGCATCAAGGGCAAATAGCAGAAAATAAAAACAATCAAGATCTTACCATACAAGTGGTTTAATGTCTCTATTAGATATATAAAGAGAATAAACAGAATTAAAAAACAAAAACAAAGGTATAGATATTGCTTATTAACAAAACATAAAAAACAAAGCAAAATAAAGCTAAACAATTTATGATGTGTATTGTACTATGGCACAATATTTTTCAGGTCGATACATCGTGTTAATTGTACGATGTTCATAGTAAAATAACGTGGTGATAAAATAGGGTTGTGTAATTTTGTAGTATTGTGCTGATTTATTTGTGTGTGTTTTTTAAGTTTGGTCCTCTTTCTCGACATAGAACGAGATTTTAAAGTTTTTTTATTTATTTATTTTCGAGATCTCGATTTATAGAGACAACACATCGTTATACGGTCATAATTCACAAAGTTCTTGTATTACAGACATACATACACGCACACACATACACAGTAAAAAGGAAACGACCTTTGAAGTTTTTTTTTAATTTTTTTTTTTTTAAATTTTTTTTTCTGTCCTTCGTGGTTTGTTTTATTTTCTTCGTTTTTATTTTCAAACAACCACCACCATTGATTTTAGACCATGTCACAGGTCTTTTCTTCTTCTTCATTTACTTCAAACAATAACAACGACAAAAGTATTAATAGTCCCGACGATTACTGTTATGAACAAGAACAGAGTATCAAGATGAACGAGAATAATAATAATATGGATGATTTGGAGGATGAATATTTGGTAGCTATACATGATTTTAAAGGAAGGAGTGAAGATGAAATCACCTTAAAGAAAGGTGACCATATTCTGGTTTTGGAGAATGATGATGAGTTTGGAGATGGTTGGTATATTGGAAGAAATCTCTCTTCAAAGAAAGCTGGGTTGTTTCCTTATGTTTTTACCACACAATTGGTATTACCTACTCCAGCACCTCTTAATTCACCGAAAACACCATCTTCATCATCAGCGCAAGTTTCACATCATGGTGATGCCAAAAACGAAAATGGCTCCGGTAAACAACAACAAAACAACTATGTTCCTACATCAAGTTTAAATATTCAACATGAACAACAACAGTCAAAAAAGCCATTTCCCAAATTAGTTACTGGTTATACACAGAATGAATCGGTTAATAATACAATTACAGATATCGATGAAGCTATTTCGGAATTAACTAGTGCTAATCCTTCCTTTGATAATATATTACAGCAATCAAAATCATTGATGAGTCCTTCTCCACTGAAAAACGAGCATTCACCATTGTCTTATGTGGAAATTAATAACTGGACTCCTGAAATGGTTAGAGAATATTTTATTTCAAGAGGATTTGATGAAAATATTTGTGACTGTTTTCTACGACATAAAATTACAGGTTCGATTCTTCTGGAATTGGATTTGGCATATTTGAAAGAAATTGATATCAACTCTTTTGGTACGAGGTTTGAGATTTCTAAGGAAATCAAACATTTGAGTCAAATTGCTAGAGAAAGTCAAACTGGTCTTCGACATTATTTGGAATCTGAAGGACAACCTCCCCCTCAATTATCTTCACCTGAACTTTCTGGTAATCGACAGTCGATTTTAAGGGGTAGTGTTTATGATTATAATAATAATTCTAATGGCGGTCAATATGCAGGGGACATGAATAAATCCTCTGACCGTGATACGCATAGAAAGGATGCATCATTTGATGCAAATTGGAGACTTCCTAAATCCGAGGGTGATTTGATAGCTGCTACAACATCAGGTAATACATCAACAACGCCAGAACAAAATAAACCTTTAACAAAAAATCAATCTTCTGCCTCTGATACCAACAACAACTACACCAGTCATAACATGAACAACAGCCACAGGCATACAATATCATCATCATCATCATTATCATTTATAAAAAATAATACCCCTTCATACCAATTGCATGCAAGAACATTATCGGAATTGAGTAATGGACATTTGAGGAAATCGTCATATGTGGAAGATAGTAGAGTGAGGTATAGTGTACACTCGCGACATACAAGTCATGATACCGTTCAAGGAGTGTCACCCGATGCTACACTATTTCATAACATTCCCGCGCATTCACGGTCAGGATCAGCATCAAGTATGGGATTTTCAGATTTTAAACTATTTAAATCTTTTGGCAGTAATAGCGGTAGTGGATCGTCACCTGCGACACTTGAAGAAGAAAGCCAATCACAGTTATTGGCCAAGGGATTGACAACGCAACCATCGAATCAACATAAGCGAAGGTCCAGCATTATTGCATCATTAATGAAACCAATCAAAGGGGATTCAGTAAGTAGTATACATTCAGGAGATTCAAAATCTAGTCTTAATGGACTATTACAAAATGTGTCAATTAGTAAAACGAGTACAGCCAACTCTACTGAATCTTCACTGAACGAAAAACTGAAAAAACGACCTACATTAAATAGTTCTTCATCACATGCCAATCTACGAAAGAATAGTACGTTTGTATCATCTAAGAAAAAGACTTCAGCATTTCAGGAAGGTATTAAGACAATTACACCTGAGGAGTCGTCCAAAACCGCAGATTATTCTGGTTGGATGACCAAACGAGGATCAGCGGCGGTAGGAACCTGGAAGTCACGATATTTCACGCTTCATGGTACACGATTATCTTATTTTACGTCACTTAATGATACACGAGAAAAGGGCCTAATTGATATAACGTCGCATCGAGTACTTTCAGTTGGTGAAAATGATGATAAACTCGTAGCATTATATGCGGCCAGTGTTGGGGCTGGACGATTTTGTTTCAAAGTCGTTCCACCTCAAGCTGGTACAGCCAAAGGTGTAACTTTTACCATGCCCAAAGTTCATTACTTTGCTGTTGAAACACAAGAAGAACTGAGAGAATGGATGGCTGCAATGATTAAGGCTACAATCGATCGAGATGATACTGCACCAATTGTATCATCCTGTGTAACACCCACCATTCCATTAGGTAAAGCACAAGAACTAATGGCAGAAGCAAGAGCAAAAGAAGATGAAATGAGAATGAAAGCTATTCAAGCTGCTAATGCAGGAAATGATGGATTATTATGGGAGGGTAATGTTCAAAAATCTCGAAAAGAAGAAAATAAACCAGTGGCTTTAAAAAAATCAACATTACAAGAAGATTAATAAGTTTTTTTTTTTTTATTTTTTTTTTTTTTTCTGGATTTTTATTTTTATTTATTTTTTTTTTTTAATTTATTATTATTATTTTTTTTTCTTTTTAATATTGCTAGATAGATATGAAGAAAAACAAAAGGAAAAAATAATAATAATAATAATAAAAAACATACCTGTATTATTACAATAGCTTAAATCCTTAATCTTGAACTCTTCACTTTGTGTATTCTTTTATTTTACATATAAATTATTCTTTTAGATATATAAAGAAATTTATTTGAATTAACCGTTTTATTTCTTGAAGACAGATAATAATGTAATAACAACATTCACAAGCAAATATATATATATATATATATATAAAATTTTAATGATAATTAATATTCTTTTTTTTTATTGCTATATAGAGTTAACCAAAAAACAAAACACAAACTCTTATGATCTCAAAACTATTTGATCATAATTTTTTTTTTTTCTTTTACAAATTAAAAGGTTACCTTACATATATATATGTATGTAAGCAAATTTATTATATATATATATATATAAATATTTGATGAAAAAAAAAAAAAAAATGAGTTTTCATATTAATCAAAATCATAGATAAATAAAAGTAAAGTAAGCTATAAAAATTTTCTATCAAACATATTAATAATTCTTAAATCTTCTTGATTCCTTATTTGAGTTTTTCCATTTTTAAAAGAATTTATTGGAGGTGGTAGTTTTATTATTGTACCAGATGTTGTTGTTGTTGTTGTTGTGGAAGGTGGAAGAATGGGTGGTTGTGGGTGGTAGGTGGTCGTAGATCCTCCTTGGATTGGTGGTGGTTGATGATTGTAGTATGATGGCATGTAGAAACCTGATTGAGGGTGAGGATGTTGAGAAAATCCAGGAAGGTTCGTGGTTGTGGCAGGTGTATTAGATGCATTTCCTCCAAAGTAAGGAACAATTTTGGATATACCAGCAGCAGCAGCAGCAGCTTGTCCCATCTGTTGATGATGATGATGCGATGACACTCCACCACCACCACTAGCAGTCAACGTATTCCCAGCCGTCGGTGTCGTTGTCCCATTTGTATCCGGATACAAATCAATTGGAATATTAATATTTTTTAATATTGGATCTTGTGATGGTTGGACTAAACCATTATTATTGGTTCTTGAATAATAACTGATTAGGTGAAGTTTTAAATTGTTTTTGGTTTGAATTGAAAATGATTGTTTCATTAAACCATCAGGCTTATATCGAAACCCATCAACTAAATCGTCAGTTGTTGTTCCTGATGGTGGGGCGGGTTGATCTTCGCCACTGTTGTTATTATTGTTAAAGGGTGTAGTATTAGAATCTCCATCTTCAATTCTCTTACCTTCCATTTCTCGATAGGTCAAGAAGCTTCCAGAGACTCTTGACGCTGACCATGACTTCCCATCCGTCCACCTCCTCATCCCCGCCTCTCTTTCATCCCACACAAACACTGACCCACTTTTAATCATATTCCTTTCTTTCTCCGTTAATCTCCTTTGTACTCTCGGCAATATTCCCAACCTACATGCTTCAAACAATATTATTGCATCTAATGGTGTTCTCACTTGTCCAAAATATGTCTCCATCTTATGTTCCATCTTCTCTTCTTAAGCTTTTTCTTTTTTTTGTTTTTGTCGTTTTGTTTAAAAAAAAAAAAAAAAAATTAAAAGGTCCCCCCACCAACCACCACTTTGCTGTAGGGAAAAAAAAAAAAAATAAAAGCTGTTGCAACGTAATCAAAAATAAAAAATAAAAATAAAAAATTGTTGACCTCAATTACGTAATAAGCTTATATATAAACATTTTATGCTTAAAACTTTAATTTCTTCTTTTCTTTTCCCCTCGTTTCCTTGCCCTTGGCTGACTCATCACAGAGACAAAATTATTAAAATTAAAAAATTTTTTTAGGAATTTTTGTCATAGCAGTGACTTTCTTCTATTCTATACCACACACATTCAAATTTATGCGGCGGTTTCGATTTGTGAAATTAACACTTTTGAGACATAGTACTTAGAACTTAAATGTTAATACTCAAGTTTTAGATTTTTATTCATTTTAATGGATATCAGGAATATATATCTACTCATGTATATACTGTGCTTCTTTTAGTCCAGCAATTCAACCTGCTTAAAAATTTCTATAATATACTCATTCCTCATCTCTTCCTTCACTTCATTCGGTATAGCATTCCGGAATTTACGCACAAACACTTTAATAAACCCTTTAATCCACCATAACCCCCATTCTTCATTCTTTCTATTACCAATAGCCTCCTCTTCAACTTCTTCTGATGCCGCTTTAACAAGTTCCATTTGTTCTTCCATTTTTTTCTCCATGTTTAAAATACTAACCTTGAAAAATTCATTCGTCTTTTCTTCGTCATTACGTTTAAGCGTTAAATTACCCACAGTTTCAAGAATATCCCATCCACAGGGTGAGTTTAGTAATTGCTCAAGTCGTGGCACTTCAAATATAGCTGTAACATAAGCACTAGGAGGAATAATTCCTTCCTTGATATAGACTTGAATTACCAAGTACCCAACATGTGGTTGATCAACCCAATAATCCAGTATACTCGAAATACAAGTATTGTAGCTATTGCTACATACATCAATCAACAATTCTTTATATCTTGTAACCCATACTTCTTCATGCGAAATAGATCGATTACCAATGAAACAAATCGTGCTTACCACAATATTAACTATTTTTTCCGCTGAATTAGCAACTTCGTCTTCACCTTCAATCATTCCAATTTTTTCACCTATGCTCTTTAATAATCCATCAATTTCTTCTTTATCCTTCGAATCTGAAAACATCGCAATCAAGCTGTTCACTTCCTCTTGGAATGGTGATTCACTGTTCAAGTATTTTAGTTCTGGTTCTTGTGGTATATCCTGAACTAAATCTTGTAATTCGGCAGGAAGTGTCTCACGAATTCGATCTGAATCACTTAATCTAATCTCCTTTGCAATCAAATCTTTAATAAACACTTTCTTAGGATGCAAATCTGGTAAATTTACATCATCTTGCCACTCTGACCATTTCCAAGTAAACTTGAAATTACTAACATGGTGTGAAAACCAATCCAAAAATCGATACTGAGAATCTGGATCCATTTCTGTCAAATGTGAATAAAGAAATCTAATTGCCCTTCCCATAACTGGAGCTATAGCTTCAGGAGCAATAATACATGCTTCAATAAGAATAGAATGATAATATGCCCCTGGAAAATTATGTTCAGGAAGTTGAAATAAACCATCAAGAACTGATTCGACAGCTAAATCTTCCACTTTCCATGTCGAGTCATCTGGGTGTTCCATGTGATGTGCTTGCAATCGTTCCATACTAATACCTGGCTCTGCAAATACTTTCTGTGTGAAGAATAAATCGAGTGTTATAATTTGTCGAGTAACTTCTCTTCTATTAAAATCAAGATTATTAATCAAATCAAGAGCAGCATCTTTAAAAATAATTGATTCCAATGTTCCAACTGATGGAAGTGTGTCAAATTCTCCGGGAAGATAGATCGAAAAAAATATCCGAGGGTTCTTATATTCAAGACCGGTATAAGGTACAATGTCACTAAGTTCTTCAGGGAATGCCACTGATGGGAATGAATGTTTTGTAATGTTGTCGTTTTCAGAAAGAAATGAAGCAATCAATTCTTGAACATCAAGAAGAAAATCAACCGACCAAGTCTCCATCAATTTATCAATAGCATCACGAAGTAATAAAACATAACTTTGTGGATGATATGGAATATTTTCACCACTCCAAGGAAAAATCATATTGAAAACATTTTCGTCAAAAATGACAGAAAACTCGTGAGATTTATTAACTAATTCTTTGACTGCATTCCTGAATTCATCACCTTCTTCGCCCTTAGGAAAACCCGAAACCAAATAAGGAATGTTAATAAGGACAGAAGTATAAAGAGATTCTCCTAAAGCGTTTCTTTTTTCCAACCCTTGCAATTCAATTGCTTTATCCAATAAAATATTCAACAACTTGAAAACTCCAGTACCATTATCAGAAATTATAGGAAACAAAAGCACAATAAATCTAGTAAGTCTTTTAATATCGTCCCAATGTCCTTGTTCAATAGCTTTCTGAATTCGTTCATGGAAAAATTCGACCGTAATCAAACCAATTGAACTATCTATAGTATTAGCAATTTGGATTGAACCCGCAAGTAATGATGCTTTATGAGGTTGTTCCAAAATTACTGCTTGAACTGTATCAAGTGCCGAAATTCTACTTTCTTTGGGTAAATCTTCAAACATTTTACCCATATATGAAAGAGTGGACTTCAAATAAAATTTGGACTAAAACCTCCCCCACAAAAAAAATCAAACAAACTCCAATGTTAATAAAATGAAATCCCGTTCTTACTTCTAATCAAATAAAACTTACAGGCTCACCAATTTCAACAATCAATCTTCTAATTCTTTCCAACGGTGAAGGCTCATATCTTCGAGGTTTGAATCTCGATTGATTTCCTCCCTGGTAATGATTTGAAGAATCTATCAAATAAATACATCACCAAAAAAGTTAGTTTCAATTTATCGTTTTAATTGAATTATCTGTAAACTCACTTCTTCTTTTCTTGCTATACCCCTGCGTTTCATACATTTTCACCGTGATTATGCTATTTTGCAGAATAGAAATGGGGTACACACGGAAAGCAAACTTTTTATTTTTTCCTTCCAGTTTTTCACTACATATTTTGGACAGGGTAACTTTTGAATGCACAGATTGGGTATCACTGTTTCGTACACACCCTTAACCTACATAGAGAAAAGCAATAATACGAAATCCTTCTTCATCTGTCCATTTCTTTTCCTTATTATTTTTTATACTCTATTATTTTTTTTAAAGGCAATTTTTGTTTAATTGATTTTTGAAAACCTTGTTTATGAAAAAAAGATACTAGTATTGTAAATTGGAGTAAAAAAAAGATGGTTGCATATAAAATGAGCACTTCATTTATTCGGGAAATCAAATGAAAGAGTTGTATATGTTAAAATATTTCTCATATATACTTATATATAATAAAAATAACTTTATTCCTTCTTCTGATTGTGTATGGACATGTATTTACAACAGAGATAATCTGGCTTAAAACATTGTACAGATCTTCGATGAATGTTTTCTACCAATGAACTTCCTACAGTTCCAACATTCAAACAAAATATTGAGAATTGACATGATTTTTATGAATTTATAATTTTTACTTTTTTTCTATCTGTTACAACAAACTTTTTTTTTTGCTTGCGGTGTTTTTTCTTGTATTTGTTTATTTGTCGATTTCAGAATGTTCTCTCTAAAATGTTGTTTTGTGGTACAAAATGAATAAACATTTCAGCCGTACAATAGGTGAAAAACTTCACCTGCATTAGTCAAATAGTTTAAAAAAGTGCCGTTATCTGAACAATAAGATTTTTCACACCGTACAATATTGCTACTAGGAATATTCTTATAGACAACACCAAACATACAAAAAAAAGTAACAATGGCCATAACTAGAAAGATATTGATTGATTTGAAAGTTTTATGTTTGATGATGATGTTTTACATTGTTGTTGTTTGGATCCTCATAATTCATATTTGTATAAACTAATCGGGCAAAATGTATAAGGGTAAGGGCTGACACTGTTTTTGTTATTGTTTGTTTACAATTCTTGTTCTTGTTGAGAATACGATACATTCTATTACAGTTGGAAACATATTAAAAAGAAGGATCATTCAGGGGATAACTTATTTATTTATTTTCATTTTTAATTTTTTCTTTCATTTCAACTTTTTATTCTCTTATTCTTGCGTGTGGAGTATCAATCGACTATCTTTTTTGTTACTTTAGAGGGTCGGACTTTTTTTAATCATGCAATGTCAGTCTGGTCAAATTAATGGCAATGTTATGATTACCTTTCCACTCAAATATACTTACTTAGTAAAGCCAATTGCGACTAAGGAGAAACAAATTTTTTATGAATCAAATTCAACCCAAAATAATTATCATATTTGGAGACATTGGGAAAATAATGCTGTTGATGGTTCTGGATTGAGATTACCTTTAGGAACACAATTTACTGATAATGTATTGTCATTGAGGGAAGTCATAAGTGAAGTAAACAATGTACACAATGTTTCAGCCAAACTTATTGAGAGTAGAGTACTTGAAAATACATTGACGGTTAATTTGGAAGGTCCTCATGATGTGATTTCTGATGTTAGATCAAAGGTGTTAAGAGCTTATCATCAAATGGAACGTCGACATATTGGTATTGATGATAGTAAAGTAGACTTTTGGGAATTTGGAGAAAGAAAGGATCTAGAAAATTTTCCAAAGTTTAATTCTAGATTGAAAATTTTCATTGATCAGGTTGCTGATTACTGCGGAGTTTCTATTATTGCTACAAATTTCTTGGATAAAATCCCGTATGGTATGGACTATCATGCTGAAACCACATCTGACGCTGCATTCAAACCATTTCACATTCTTATCTATGGTGACCAGGACAGCGTAAAATTTGCTGAATTTAAACTCAAAGTCTTACTGGAAAGTTTAGCTGGTAGTTTTGTCGATTCTATTCCAATCACACTCTCATTACAACCTCTTATATCTGGTCCTAATAATTCTAACCTTGATTATATTATGCTTCAAACTGGTACCAAAATTTTTACCCCTGATTGGCTACCTGAACTTTATAATTCACAATGTAACCTACGGAATTTTGATGAATTGTTTATTACAGGACCAGAATTTCAAGTGATAACTGCCAAATCATTACTTCAAAAAATATTAGACAATACTCAAACATTTTATAAAGACTGTATTTTGACTGTGGATAAATGTGATTTGTTTGCTTTGAAGTTTCAAGATACATTGAGGAAACTCATGGTTGAAGAAGGATCGTTTATTCAGTTACCATTTTTAGGAGCTACAAAGACAGTGGTTAAAGTACAAAGCTCCAATATTCAGGCTTGTAAGAGTACAATTGCAAAATTGATGGAGTTGGCAGGTCACTTATATAGTGCTTCATTCTCAGTAAATACAGGCGAAGTAGATAGTCATGGATATCTTCTTCAGCCTAATACTCGTGTGGAATTCAGTCATATTGATAAGATTACAGCTGCTAGTGGTGCTACAATTATTCTTGCTGGTATTTCTTTTGACATAGTTGGATTTAAAAGCGATACTAAACGAGCAATGTCGATGCTTACCAGTTTACCTTTATGGAGGAATGTCAAACAACAAGTCAAATTCCGTATGGAACTATCAAATCCCCAACGTGACTTTATCAATGGAAAAAAGAATGGTAAAATTATTCGAATCATGAATAGTGCATCTGTTACTATCAACCTACTTCCTTTCAATGACTATAATTTCTTTATTGATCTTTCCTCCGAATCTTTTACGGAAGCATCAAATGGGTTGAAACTCCTTGAAGAAGAACTTCCTTCTGAAATTTCATTTTTTATTCCAGAAGCTTGTCATAAAAGGATTATTGGCTCAGGAGGATCAACAATTCAAGGAATTATGAGAAAATACAATGTCTTTATTAAATTTTCAAGCAGTAGTGACTACAACCCTAATGGATTTACCTATAATCGTTCCAATAATGTGTTAATAAGGTGCCCGACTAAAAATTCTCGTGAAATTAAACCTGCTAAAGAAGAATTGTTGGAAACAGTTATGGAAAGAATTCAAGATTACGAATCTACTTTCATGAAACTGACGAGATCACAAATTCGATTACTTCTTACCCGAGAAAAAGAATTCTTATTTGACATTGAGACCAAAACTAATACCATTATTAAATATCCTTCTCCGAGTGATTTAGAAGATCCCTACTCTGTTCTCACAATTCAAGGAATACTAGATAGTTCAATCACAGCAGCTCGTCTTATCAAATCTCAGTTACCTGACGATTACGAATTCAAAATTGCTCGATCACTTCAATTTAATATTTTTGTGTCCGAAACATATCCAGAATATGTCGAACGTGTCCTAGTTCCATTAAAATTAAGCCTCAGTATTGAAATTCAAATATTCCCAGATCCAGATACTCAAGGAGAAGCACCATATCATCAAATCTTATTAAGTTTCACCTCAGAAAATTCAGTCAATCTTGAAGATGCTATTCAAATTCTTACCTTATTCCTCCGTGACAAAGATCTAGACATTATTGATCGCGGCGAATATTCGAGAGATCCTATTCATCAATCAGCTCTTGAGTGTCGTCGTGCTGAAGGCAAATCTCACAGGGGTTTCGGCACCCCTAAATCCAATCGTCATTCGCAACTCTACAATTCCTCTCCTAACACTCCACCTTATCTCAACCACTCTGAACCTATTATTCGTAAATCTTTGCATCCCTATCGCAAATCCTCACTCACTTCCAATATTCCAAGAACATTTCGTCCTTCTCCACCAAACAACAGGTTCAAATACCAACCAGAGAAAGATTTCCACACCAATAATAACAAACAACCCTCACCCCATCCACATTCTATTCTCACAGAATACTTTACTCCTCCATTATCCAATCATGATGACTTTTCTTCTAATCAACAACATCATTACAACCCATTATCAAAATTTTTTACTGGTTCTCCGTTATCATCTTCATCATCCCAAGTATCATCTTATTCCAGTCAAGAAACTGAGTTTAACCGTTGGGCTGCAAATCAAATGTACTATCCTCTAGATGATTTTAGACCAATCGGTCCACTTATATATCATGATGACACTGGAAGACCTGAGTTAATTAACCAGGAAAGAACTAACAGTAAAATTAAAGAAGAATGGAAGTTTTCTGGACAATATGACGGGTTTATTCGACCTAATTCTTATTATAAACGAAGACATTATAATTAAAGTGTATTTTTATATTCATCGCGTTAATTCTTATTCCCATTTAATTATATGTACTCAAATTAATTTAATAAAAACTTATTTGTAAATATCGTCCATATTTTCATGTTTAGAATAATATTATTCACATATTAGACAAATGTAACTTTTATACTATAATTTCTATTAAGAGATGCTAAATTCATGAAATAGTCTTTAATTTTTTCCACATTTCATCACTATCATCTTCATCATCTTCTTCTTCTCTACTTCTTTTCACAGATTCATCTTCACTATCCAAAACCAATACTTGGGTAATACGAACATTTGTGTAAACATTACTCACAATTTTTCTTGTTTCCGATTCAAAGACCTTCAAGTATCTATCCAATCCACCCAATGCAATAAATTTTTCATCCTCTACCATATAAACTACTGACACACTACCATTAAATCCTTTCAAATTCCCTAAGACTTTATTTTTGACCAGATCAAATAAAACAGAAGAAGTTTTCACATCAGAAACAACCAATTTGTTGGATCCCATACATACAGTTGAGAGAGAATTAAAAGCAACAGAATATTCTGTACGAGGTCTTCGACCCTCTCGCGAATCATATTTTCGTAGCTTACCTGACTTTGTGACCACACTGAATTGGTAATAAGTAGGTTTTGTACCAGACTCAGAAGTAGATTGAAATTGAATATACTTAACCCACACAGGAACTCGTAGATGTAACTTATCTTCCTTAACATTGCGTGCTAGCCACAAGCTCTTAACTTTCTTTATTTTGAACAGCTTAGTTTCTGACTCTAATTCATCCAAAAACTCAAAAATCTCAGTATCCCTTTCTTCCCCACCTACTGCAAAAATCGATTCTTCATTTGGATACAATTCCAAGCATTCTAATGGTCCTTTTACATTCCAAACTTCCACTAATCTATTTTTGTCCTTTTCTAGTCCCAATTCTAACTGTGTAATTCTTCCGTTTTTACTAATAACTAACACCTTCCCTCCTTTCATTTCCTTTAATCCCACAATTTTATCTTCATTTCCATACACACAAAATCCAGCATCCCATTGCTCAACCATCTGAAACTCTTTCTTCGCATTATAAACCTGAACTGATCCATCACTTCTTGCCGTTACAATCTTATCTCCTTCTACTCGGATCATTCGTTGTACATATCGTGACTTCCCTTCAGAAGCATATGTAGTCGTTGATGTCACTTGTGGACTACTAGGCTTAGAAGTATCTGTATTAATTGGAAACTCGTAATGAATTAAACTACCGGAATCTTGATCAGATATTAAGACTTTCATGGTTTTCTGAGAGCTATTCGACGATGTCGCTTAAAAGTAAATTTGGGAGAATTTGGGAGAATTTAGGAAAATTTTGAAAAATTCAAAGGTCGTTGGGTGTTTTATTTTTTTTAGCCCTGGGACGTTAATACTAAACTAGGGTAAACAGTTATAAAGGCGATTAGTATATATATTTATATCATAGAAAGTATTGCTCTACATATTTCAAACACCTTTTTTTTTCATGTAGGCAATTTTTATTTCTTTTCTACCATTCTAACTTTTTCAGTGTTCCTGGTAGTGAGGCCATGATTTCCTGAGTAATTAGCATTTGTAGGTTCATTCCACTGACTTAATAATTCCTCATCAAGAATCTTATACACTTCAACACCCAATGGTCTGCAACATTTGATCATATCTTCTTCAGTATTTTCACCCCATCCCCACAAACTTAAATCACCACCAGGACATGCCGACAATGCTGCTAACAGATCAGTTTCAGCAAAAAACTCGAATTTATCCTCAGGAGTCGAAGGACAAGTTTCCATAAAGTATTGTTCTTTCTCGTTAAGGCCAGTTACTTGGAATACGTTGAGAACGTCATGAACGTCAAATTCTGTAAGTCCAAATTCCATTACAGCACGTACAAGATTTGAATGACAATGATGATCGACTTGTGTACCAGAAAGAAGTGCTTCGACATATGGATCGCATCTTGTTCCTAGAAGATCGTGAACACGTCCACCCCACTTGTCAGTACCGTAATCCCCACCTAATGTATCAGTAACAATAGTTGCCAATGGTCTAAGATACGGAAGACATGACCAAAGCCTATCATAAGTTGATACATGTGCTTGATGGAGTTGACGGGTTCTTGCAGCCCAAAATCGTTCTCGAGGATTATTGAAGTTCCATAAATTAAGGTCGCCAACTTGTGGGCCTTGAGGTGTCGTAAGGCGGCAAATGTGTCCTGCCGGCACTTTCCAGGCCCTAGCCGTTCTAATATCGATTTCAAATTTATCAACAAGTTGTCTGGGGGCATTAGCAAGAGCGTCATAATATTTACGATTAACCTTCAACGGCGAATCTTCAGTTGTGGGAAGATACGCTGGGACTGGGACTTTTTTCTCATTCTCAGACTTTTGCTCAATATGATTGACTGTCATTGTAATAATTTAATCCTGATTCTCAATATTATTAAATGGAATCAAAGAGTAATAGGAAGTAAAGATGTTGAGTTTATAGACAATTATATCGGATATAGGTTTCCGATGTATCAAGTAGCGTACCTGATTTGTCATATACAATCTCTGAGTTACTGAGAGATTTGGGATTCCACCTGGTACTATATTTGGTTTATCTATCACCTACTGCGACATATTTCAATATTAAGTCCAAGCATTTATTTGCACTACATAGTAGTAGTAACGATTCTAACTCCAACATTCAAAAACCGTTTTTCATGTATAGCTAAAAAGTAATTATAGATTTCTACATGTACCTGTCTGATCAGACATTTGTATATATGTAATTACAGCACAGAAATATCAACAGTTAATTACATACGTATTTTATCCTCAAGTTTTCAATTGGCAAATGTCGAAAAAAAAAAAAGTACGCCACATAACACATATTTTTGTTTTTATACCGTTTAAGGTCCGATTTTCCCTTTGTCGGTTTTAGTTTCGGCAAAAATGTAGATGGATTGGGAAAGGGACAAAAGAAACTACCGCATTAAAGTCAAATCAGGACCAAACATTTGTATTTAAGCCTATCTGCTATTGCCTTTAATAAACCGGTTGGTATTACTCCAATGGTCTGGAAATTAATACTTTGCATTCTTCGCACATTTTTTAATCTTAACATTTATGCCCCTGAGTGTATGTACATAGAAAATTATACTAGTAACTAAACAAAAAGTTTTTCAAAATATTTCATGTTTAGCATGGTCGTCGCTAAATTTAAAATTCAACTGTTTTATAAAATCATATAGTTACGAGTATGCTGTTTTCACCCATATACAAAAATTGCGTTGAGTGTTTTAAAAATCGGAAGTGAGCTACTTTGCATAATTTTTTCTAAGAGTTTTATCTTTAAGTTCAATCGATTGCCAATAGACTTAGGTTCATTTAAAAATATGTAGATAAGAGAGTAACTTGTGCATTAAACAGAGTAAAAAATTGGTGAAGGATTTTAAAAGTTATAGCTAGAATAACATATTTTTATACACTAGAATTCAATTTCAAGACATTTTCCTTTTATATTTTAGGGTATATTAAACTCTAAATACAATGCTGCACATAAGTTGAAACATCTATCTTTATTCAATGATTTACTTTTTGGAAATTCTTTCCATGTATCGTCAAGGAAAATGGTAGCTCTTGAATCAATGGCATCTAGATTATATCATACCAAATTCACTAGCTGGTTGGTAATAGGCTGTCATAAAACAATTTTCGTACTCCACAACCTACTCAAATTGAAAAAAGCAAAAGAATATTTAAATACACTATTTCCTCTACACGAAATAAATACAGATGTTTTTACTACCTGATTTACACATGAGTTAGTGGATTTGCATTTACTCCAATGGGATGAAGGTAAAGACGCGCCACTTAATAATGAACCGGAAACAAAATCTCACCTACAAATAATAAATCTCTTTGAATTTTTCACCATGTCCTGGAATAAATAAATAAAAAGCAAATCATGCTTGGTTAGTACCTGACATTATTTACTTATAGTGTGAACTACACAGAATAAATTTATTCACTATTCGTGGTTTTTGGAGGAACAAAAACCAATGAAAAATATAAAGATAATAAATTCGAAAGAACAATACAAAATTAATAACAAACAAACCAAAATAAGTAAACAAATAAAATATCTATTAGAAATCAGCTTCAATTTGAAGAGAATTGACTTGGTATGACAAAGGTTTCCGCTTTGTTTTTTTAAACTATCGCTCTTCAATGAATGTGCTGAGAAGAGAGATCAGCGTTGCGAAAGACCCGTAATCAGAATGAAAAAAAAAAAAAAAATGCAAAAAAGTACTATACGTTACACCACCAAATAATGTGGCTACAGCATTGTCCTTAGCAGAATTCGATTCCACTTAACCCGATAATCCTTTTGTAAGCACCCTAATCAGATCTCCATCTTTCATTCCAAGTGCTCTCGGTGTATCTCTATCGGTTAATCCACGTCCTTCAAAATCAAAGACTATTAACGGCGACAATATAGTTTCATTTCTCAAACGACATGTTCTGAATGCTTTTCCCAGTGGCATTTTCCCATTTATTCTATAATTTTCAACTTTTTCTCCTACCACAAATTTGATTGTAATTCTGTTGTCAGAGTTTATCATAATGGATAAGAAAAAAAAAAAAAAAAAAAAAGCAAAAAACCCAAAACTTGTTAAATTATGTGACTTAGGATAAAATAAAGATGACTAAAAATATCCAAATTGTGCATCAGTGGTGGTGAAATAGGTGTTTTTAGCCAGGCATAAGCATTGGTACCAGGGAAATGGAAAATATGCAGTCTCAAATTGGTTCCCAGCGTTTTTTTTACCCTCCCCATTCTCTCATATTTTAACACAGCCTATCAATGAACTGTTTTTAATAATTTATAAACATTAAACCTATAAAAGTATGCATTTAGTTCTTTTTTATAAAATAAATAATTAGACATGTATTATGTAAAATATATCAGAAATAGATGTTTACCCTGAGTAAAATTTACTATTTAAGAAAACCAATCTAATTTATTACATAAAATTCTACATGGTTTTTTCTAATTCAAATTCAAGCTCAAGATGAATCTCTCAATACATTTGTTCTACATAGGTAATTATAGATCATCAAACCCAAAGATACCATCTTTAATCTTCTTTCCTATCCTAATGTACCACCCATCTGTTTCAGTTGTTGAATTCGGCTGACCATTAATCATAAATAAGTTAGTTTTGGAAGGGTCAGCTGATTTTGGTTGGTACACAACTTTGGAGGATTTCATATTTTTGTTGAAAATATCACGACTAGAATTAATTTTTATTTCCTTAGAACCTGGAATATATGAACTAGAACGCTTTGTCGGAATGCTTTCAGAAGAAATTGTACTGTTCGATCCGTTAGAATTAGCAATTGATGGTGTTTGACTTAATTCAATAGTTGACTCATCAAAAGTTGAAAACTCATCGGTATCAATAGGTTCCAATGAGACGTCTCCAGTGACTTCCTTCAAATTGTGGGGAGTGACTGGGATGCATCCAATAATGTATTTTCCACCAAGTATTACACCATTTTCTTGAACTGCTCTTGTAGCTGAAGCAGGATTAGCATATGTAATTTTCAACCAGTTCTTACCAGCAAAAATTGGTTGAGGTGATCTTTTCATAGAACTATGGGTGTCACTCTTAATAGACGAATCAATATTCTCTAAAATGGTGCCAAACTTAGAAAAATGCGAGATAATTGTTGGCGTCATTGAAGGCTCAAAACCAAATATAATTACCGACGAAGAGTGATTAGACGAGCGAGAATTAATAGAAGTGGTTACAGTGGTACTACAGTCCTTCTTTTCAGCCGTTACAATTGGAATGGTAGGGTCGATTTTGGTAGTTATAATAGGGGCATCAATATCATAAATGCTTTTTGTTGGAGGAGGTTCTTCTTGAACAACATGTTTCTTCTTGCTGTGTGAAGGTTTTGAAGCTCCAGAAAATGGAGTGCCAAAATTATTTGTAGGAGATTGGCTAGATGTAAACGATGATTTTCTTGTGCTAAGTGCAAGTCTTTCCGGTGATTTGAACGAACTGGCATGCTTTAAATTGGCTGCAGGAGAAGTCAACAAATTCGGTCTTTCAACTGTCCAAGATGGAGGGACATTTCGTTTTAATCCAGCACCATTGTTTTGAAAACCAGAATATTTATTATTCGAATCAGTACATAAATAGCTTTGGTTCGAGCCATTGTTACCGAGGGGTCCTTGTGCAGGGTTTGGTGTATTTTGAATATTATTGTTTCCAAACAAAGACCCTTGTTGTTGAGTTTGATTATTTGATCCAAGGATGCCCGTACCAGATCCTGCACCAAGTGATGGTACAGCACTGTTAGCAGTAGTAGTGTTGTTATTTCCAAATAATCCTCCAGTACTTGTGTTGGATGTCGTCGTGTTGTTATTACCAAAAAGACCGCCAGTTGGTTTCGCCATATTATTATTACTTCCAAATAAGCTCCCTGTTGATCCATTTGGAGCTGTTGAATTAGTGTTGCCAAATAAACCACCAGTTGTATTACCAGTTGTAGGCAATGTATTTCCAAAAAGACCAGTTGATGTTCCAGTAGTAGAAGAGGACTTTGCTCCAAATAGACCTCCGGATGTTCCTGAAGTAGCAGTATTCGTAGAAGGATTGCCAAATAGAGAACTTGAAGTACCGATATTGGTGGTTCCAGTAAAATTAGTATTCAACTGAGTGTTTGACGCTGAACCAAAAAGTCCAGTTGTAGAGGTTTGGTTAGTATTACTCGATCCAAACAGTCCTCCACCTGGGGCAGCATTGTTACTACCAGTAGAGGAATTGTTGTTGGAATTACCAAATAAACCACCCGAGTTTGGGGCTGAAGCATTACCCCCAAAAAGCGACGACCCTGAAGTGGTGCTATTGCCTCCAAACCCAGAACTATTGTTGGTAGTGCTTCCGAACATGATATTGTTACAAGTGAACGATGTCAAAGATGATCGCGAAAATTGAAGGTAAAAAAATATAAACAAGAATTTTGGGAGTTACCCTACTCTTTTGCGCCACCACCACCGATTTTGATATTTCACCGAAGAATTATCCAACTTATACACCACACACATCCGCGCGTATCATATCTAATATTTGACTCCATCAGCAGTTTCTTACAATGAGTGAATCAATTTTATCTGAACTAGAAAATGCTAGAAAATTTGTTGCTGCAGATAAACTTGCAGAAGCTGAGTCAACATACAGAGCTCTTTTACAAATGCCTGCTGGATCAGATGAAAAAGCAATTCAGGCTCAAGAAAAAGGACTTTATGAGTTAGGCAAATTATACCGTGATCACAAGTATGTCTGTCAATTAATTACATTGGAATTGTGTACTAATTATATTTAGAAAAGTTGAACAACTTTCAACATTGATTAAAACGTCTAGAACCATTCTTGGATCTGCTTCCAAGTCCAAGACTGTCAAGGTAATTCGAACCTTGATTGATTTATTTAGCACTGTGCCTGATTCTACTGATGTTCAAATTAGTACCACTCAAGACTGTATTGATTGGGCTATTCAAGAAAAGAGAAATTTCCTACGTCAAAGTTTGCAGATTCGTCTTATTTCTTTGTATTACAGCAAGGGTGTTTATAATGATGCTATCACTTTGATTAATACACTTTTCAGGGAACTCAAGCGTTTGGATGACAAGAAAGCATTAGTAGAACTTCAACTTCTCGAAACTCAAGTTTATCTCGCTCTCAGAAATATCGCCAAAAGTAAGGCAAGCCTCACCAGTGCGAGAACTAGTGCCAACGCTATCTACACAGATCCTCTCACTCAGGCTAATTTAGACAATCTTAGTGGTATTTTGCAAGCAGAAGATAAGGATTATAAAACAGCATTTTCATACTTTTACGAATCTTTTGAAGGTTACTCTGGTCAAGATGATCCAAGAGCAATTACTGCACTGAAATATTTATTGCTGAGTAAAATAATGCTCAATCTTTCAGATGATGTAGATTCTCTTTTGACCAATAAGTCGGTGATGAAATATGCTGGACGAGATATTGATGCTATGAAGGCTATTGCTAAGGCTTATTCAAATAGAAGTTTAAAGGAATTTGAACAAACATTAGAAACCTATGGAAAAGAATTGTCATCGGATCAATTCATTCGGTCACATTTTTCTGCTCTTTATGATACTTTGTTGGAACAAAACTTAGTCAAAGTTATTAAACCATTTTCATGCGTTGAAATTTCTCATATTGCGCAGATTATTGGTTTAGATGCTCGTCAAGTGGAAGGCAAACTGAGTCAAATGATTTTGGATAGGGTATTCTTTGGTGTCCTGGATCAAGGAAATGGATGGCTTTTTGTTTACGATGAACCCAAGACCGATGCTACGTATGACGCTGCCCTTGAAACTGTTAGACATATGTCTAATGTTGTCGATCTTTTGTATGAAAAAGCCTCTGCTCTGAACTAACGGGTCGATACATCTTTCTAAACACATCCATATGTATGAATATGAATACACATAGATTACAGTCATGTTATTTTTTTTTTATACCCGGGGGTTTAGGGAACAATACTACTAGTTTGTTCCACTTATTGACAACCTTGTCAATTAGGAAATTGTACCCATCCTCATTACGTTAAACTATGGGTTCAAGAAACATGTTGAATTTTCTGCGTACAATTTATGTTATTATATTAAATCTATGTGCACAAAAAATGTAAATAATGACACGATTCTTTATTTATAATCTGATCTACAATTGAAATAAAAGTACAGTATTAGTATTTATTTTAACTTCTATTTAGCAACATAAGGTCAAAATAGCGAATAATAGTGATAGAATGTCACAGAAATTATATTATCAGATTGCAATTGTTGACATGCAATGATTTTGTATAGAGGGAAAATGTGTAAAATTAATTCTGTGTTTTCGCTCGGTTTCATTGGTGCGCCGTATCGATATACCAATGGTGATATAATAGCTTAGTAACTGAAAGTTGATTGAACTGCTCATCACCTTGAACAAAACATACCTGTAGATATGAACTGATGTAGAAATAATTGTTGTTTACCGCTACATACTCACATTATCTTTGCTCATTTAATATGATTATAGATGACTCCAATACAGTGATTACTGTTACATAGCGGAACCGACAAAAAGTAACTTAGGAATGCTGACATAAGCATGAATTTCTGGATTTAGCGTTGATTTTCGCTCAGAAACTGCACTAAACCTTCAACCATCATCTTCACCGATCATGCGATCTTTTCATAACATCTACCATGGAAGTGCCAAATTTGGGCTTGTTCGCAATTTTTCTATTGCTTCTGCTCGCTTGAACGCCTCAAAGAACCTTGGCCCCAACAGCTCAGCAAAACCCGAAGAGGACGCTAAAGAAACATCGACTGATTCTTCAAAGACCACCCAT
>JAJMJJ010000003.1:0-147988 GCA_030568955.1 Geotrichum siamense (nom. inval.) | reverse complement strand
TTTTTTTTTTTTTCTCTTCCCATAACAACTACAAGAATTCTTTCTTCTAACACTGAACAAGTCAAAATAAGTCGTCAAGAAGACACTATAAAAGTAATAAATTAAATTAAAAATTATATATAAATATATATATATCTTAAATCTGTTTTTATTACAAATACTTTCCAAAAAGTCTTTTCGGTGTAGAAGAATTTAGAGAAGGAAAGCAGCGGCAGCAACACCAGCAGCAGCGTAAGCACCGACAGTGAGAACTTCTTGTCCGTTGAGTTGAGAAACGGTGGTAGATGTTGACTTGGTGGTGGCATGAGAAGAAGTAGAATGAGACTTCGTGGTCATGGAAGAGGTGATTGCGGCAGCAGAGTCTGAAGACCTGGAAGCAGTAGAAGAAGAAGTACCAGAAGCAGAGTTAGAACTATGGGCAGAAGTAGTGGCAGTAGTACTAAAAGATGCAACAGCAGAGGTAGAGCTAGTAACAGTAGAAGTGCTAATAGCAGCTGCTGAGTCATTTTCAGCAAGACCAATCTTGCTAATAACTTGATCAGCCATAACAGTTAATTCATTAACAGCAGAAGCAACATTCTTGTCACTAACAGAAAGAGAAGAAATAGGAGGCAAGATCAAGTTCAAGACAGGAGAAAGGTTGGCCTCAACAGAAGCAAAAGCCAAAGGAGGGTTCATGTCACTCTTGTAAGAAGAAATCAAAGCAGTGACCGTCTTGTAGTCGTTAGAATCTTCAAATGCGGCCAGAGAAGCTTTGGCAATGTCAACAAATCCGACAATACCATTGGAGTTGAGACCATCAAGAACAAGGTTGGCAGCAGAAGTCAAAAGATTTTCAACATCAGTATTTTTGTTAAGCGCAGTAATAATTTCAGCAACTTCAGAACCAGCCTTAGCAGAGTCCACACCAGATTTACGACCAGCAACAATGCCATTTGAGATTTGAGTGACAATAGATTGGATAATACCATCAACTTGGGCGTTAACACCAACAATGGCTACAGCAGCAGCGACAACAGCAGATTTAGAGACCATTTTTGTTTTAAGTAATAAATATTGACTGATTATGAAGAACGAGTGTACAAGACCCTTTAACAAACAAAATAGCTATGTATATATGTGCGTATAGAAAGAAAAAAAAAAAGAAAAACAGAGTTAGAAGTGACGGATTTTAAATCCTTTTATATTTTTTCTGAGTAGTAGAAAAAGATAGTGGTCATTGGAGCTGGAAAATAATTTGCTTTATTAATTTCCAAAACAAATTATGTGGTTCATGTAAATAATTCAGGATATATAAGGTGCCTTAGAAATGTAACTGCTTTTTTTTATTGTGAAAGTTTTTTTCCTGTTGTAAAAGGGGACATAATAGGAATAATTAGTAAAAAATATATGCTAAAATAAAATAAAATGAAAAGAAACTGTTATATGAAAAATATATATATAAAAAGCACTTCTTTCTTTTCATTCAAGAAGTAGAAGTACCATCTTAAGGAATTGAACAACAACCTTTTTTTTGATCTGTGCAACTTCTGCGTTAATTGAAGTAGGACCAAAAGGGCATGAATTTACAAATCAAATATTAAGCAGATAGGAAATATATACAACTATGTGTTAAAAGGGAGGGCCATTTTACTCCAGTAATATTTAACTATTAACGTCCTGGATGCAACTAAAGAGATCAGATTGTGTTAATTTTATTTTATTTGTTAAACGTAAAGACAAAGATTTCTTCCTTGCATTCAAGATGATAACTTTGATATGGTGAAATACCCATATGTTTTTAGATTCAGCAGTTATTACATTAAACTATAATAGATCCGCATATGGACAAATTCAATTCAATTGGCGGGTCAGACACCAATTCATTATCCGAAAGAAGGAAATGTCTCCAATAATGAAATTGAGTGGCATATTTACTAATATCACATGCAAATATACAAACATTTGAAATTACTTGTATTAACTCACTGTATACCTAGTACATACTACACCATGGGGAATAACAAAAAAAAAGCATAGAGAGTTACACGTTATTACTGCCGTACGGTCGGTACCAGCGAGGTATTACTAGGTACAAACAATGAAATTTAATTGTATGAATTTATGCTACTAGAGTACCAATATTCTGCAAAAGGTGAAAAACAACACACTCACAGTGCTGTCTGTGGGAAAGACTTACTAAGCACTATGTGTACTCCTCTTCTTCTCTTTTCCTATTAGCGTTGTTGTTCTTATGCTATTTGCCCTTTCTCGCTCTGAGAATTGCACAAATACAAACAATCAGTTAAACCATAGTCCAATACTATAGCATAACTATCCCAGAATGTGCAACTTAAAATGGTCTGGGCCGATCCATATTTAAAAGCTCATTATATACCGTAAGGCAATATCTCTTTATTTCGTAGTAAATTCTATGAAATTTATTAAAATATGCGTAGATTGGGAGGCAAAAAGAAAATCTGTCTGTAGAAGCGGCCATTCACAACATTCTTGTTAGAGGCCTTAAAATCTCAATAAAAATTGAACTGAGTATGTGTAGAATGATGTATATAGATTCAAGTACGGATGTTGCAATAAGCCCTATTCAAAGCCTTAAAGTTACTGAGTCAAATTTCAATGCATTTAAAAGACTTGATTTACCTACTCTGCTCCAAAGGAATCCTCCACCACCTCTCTATAATTTTATCTCCTACTTTCTCATAACTTCTGTTATGAAAAAAAAAGAACTTACTGACTAAAAGGAAAAAATTTCATTTATACTATTTCACAATACACAGGTTTGACAGGTTGAAAATTATGCTATACATTGTTAAGGACCATTTCAAGTATGTCACGGGTACATACTAAAGCGCGCAGTAGTTCACAGTGATGCTTGTTGGTTAACAATGGTGTGCATAAGTCATACAAATACAGTACGGCCGAGAAGAGAAGTTATCAATACTTGGACTCAGACAAGAATGGTACAATGATACGAGTTGATTGTGGTATATCCATAAGGCCGTAACTCATTCTACTTTTACCAACCTTATAAGATTTCATGCACAACAACAAATAAATTATAATTACCAAGATAAAAAGATAAGATAGTTCTAACATATCCAAAGATTTTATACAGAAAGAAATAGGAAAAAAAAATAATAAATCAATAATTACTTACTTATTTAAAGACCAATAGTTTATAATAATAATAAATATTTATAATTTAACAATAAAAAAATAATAAATAAATAAAGAAAAGACAAAAAAAAGAAATACATATGTAATTAAAGAAGATAAGTAGTACTCAAAAGACATAATGCAACAATAAGTAAGTTTGAAATGTTATTGCTGGCATTGTTTGCTTGTTCAAGTCCAGGTTTACTCTTAATTGTTCCGGAGCCCATTACTGGAGCTTTACCATTATTCATTCCTCCAACAGGAACACCATTGTTACCGCCATCAAGAGCAGCCTCACCACCTATGCCACCAGCAGGAGCAGCACCGCTACCACCTATTCCAGTACCAGGTGTGGGAATTGGAGGAATTCCTGTACCCAAACCAGCATTGGCATCCATTGTACTACCCAGAAGAGGAATAGGTTGAGTATATTGACCTATTCCGCCCTTAGATTCAACAGTACTTATAGTCAGAGGACCATTAGGAGCTATGGGAGGAATGGGAGAATTAACACCAGGTGCTATGGGAGAATTAAGATCACCAGGTGCAATAGGAGGAATAGGATAATTAAGACCACCAGGAGCTATAGGAGGAATAGGAGAATTAAGACCACCAGGAGCAATAGGAGGAATAGGATTAAGACCACCAGGAGCAACAGGAGGAATAGGAGAATTAAGACCACCTGGGGCAATAGGAGCTACAGGAGAATCAAGGTTGCCTGGAATAATAGGACCTCCTGGAAATAAAGGACCTCCGGGAGCTAATGGACCACCTAGCATGGTAGGATCAACAGTAACTGTAGTGGAAGGAGCACCACCACATAATCCAACATCAGAACAACCAACGGTAAGAACAGTAAGTGACGTCACAGTGACAGTAGATAATTGACAAATATTAGGATCAGGACAAGGAATCGTGATGATTGTTGTAAACGGCGTAGAATCTCCTCCTATACCACCAGCTGGAGAACCAATATTAGAACCGTAACCAGGCATTGCATAACCACCACCCATGTCAGTGTTGGGATAACCATCAGGCATTCCGCCAACCATACCAGTATTAGAATTGACAGCAGGAATACCATTAGCAGGAGAGCCACCTACAATTCCAGAATCAATTGCAGGTGCAGTTGCACCAGGTGGGAATGGAAGGACTGTTACAATGCTAGTTTGACAAACATTACTGTTAGGACAAGCAAAAGTTGCAGTTGTAGGAACAGTTAAAGTCACATAAGAGGTAACACAAGAAGCAGGTGGAACACATGAAGCGACACAGGTAGTGGGGTAATTGACAGTAACATGAACAGTGGTAGAATGAATTGTGGGTTGGGATGTAACTGTAAAGAATTTACAAACAGCAGGATCAGTGCAAGGGACAGTTATCGTAGTTGCTGGAACAGAAGAAGTTACAGTCGTTGTAAAGGCTTGACTGGAGTAGACAGTAGTGGGAACAAACAATGTAGTAGGTTGGATTATTGTAGTAGGTACAACAACAGTAGTAGAAACAATTGATGTGGTTTGTATTGTAGTAGGAACAATCAATGTAGTAGGTGCAGTTACCGTGACAGTAGAAAATTTGCAAATATTGGAATCAGTACAAGGCACAGTCAATGTAGTTGGTGTCACGACAGTTATTTCAGAAGTAGTTGTTACAACAGATGTAACCGTGGCACTCGAAGTAACAGTGAAGCTAGTAACTGAAGTAACTATAGATGTCTGAATAATAGTGAAAGGCGCCATAGTGCTAACAATGGTAGTGGGAACTATCATTGTAGTCGGGGAAACTACTGTTGATACAATTGTAGTAGGAACAATAATATTAGTTGAAGTGCTGACGGTGACTGTAGAGAAACTACAAATATTTGTATCTGTACACGGAACAGTGAGTGTGGTAGGAGAAGCAACAGTCATTGTAGATGTAGTCGTAGATGTATCTGTGACTGTATAACTAGTAGAGATTGTGCGATCCGTTGTTATTGTAGTTGTAGTCATGAATGTATTTGTTGTAGTGGTTACAATTGTATCTGTTAGGAACTGAGTCAAAGATGTTGTAAGCTTATCTGTCACTGTAACATAAGAGGGAACCATAACAGTATTAGAAGTAGTGACAGTGAAAGTTTGACTAGGACCTGTAACCGTCGTGACAGAAGTAATTAATTGAGGAACTGAAGTGGTACTAATTGAAGTAAAAGTAGAAACAACAACTGAAACAACAGTACTTGCCGTCATTGGACATTGAGTTAAAGTCCATGTCTGAGGAGGCTGAGAACAACCAATAACAACAGTGACCATACCATTTTGACCAAGGAGAGTTTGATTAGGAATAGAAGAACCAGGATATGTACTAGTGGCATCAAGAGGATTATAGTAACAAGTGGGGACAACAGGAGGAGTAATTGTAGCAGTAGAAGTGACAGTAGTAGAGCAGGGAGCCAAGGAAACAACAGAAGGTTGAATAGTGGTACCAATAACGACTGTGACAATACCATAGGAGGAATAAATAGTCGAACCAGGAATAGATGAACCAGGAGCTATGTATGTACTAGGAGCACCACCAGTAGCACAAAAAGGTGTAATGTAAGTTTCAAAAGGACCACAAGAAACACAGTTAGTAGAGCTACCATCCATACCACCTAGGCCACCTGGTCCATAAGGACCAGCACCACCAGGAGAAGAATCACTAGGGAATGTACCAGCTGGACCATAAGGACCATTACCACCCATAGGACCAGGATTAGTAGGAAGAGAACCGCCAAATAAACCTCCAACACCAGTGTAACCAGGTTTTCCAAAATCAGGAGGGAATGTGGCTTGAATCGTGATAGTAGTTGGACATGGTGTTAATGTAACAGCTGTAGCAGGAATTGTTGTACCAGAGTAAACAGTAACTCTACCAGAAGAATCGATAGTTGTGGAAGGGGGGAAAACTTGAGAAGAAACAATTGTGAAACTAACAGTCGTTCCAGAAATACAAGGGAAAGTGTTGCAGTTAGGAATTATACTAGAGGGTGCAGGCAAGGTAACAGCACAAGGAGGTAATGTTACAACTGAAGGTGAAACTGTTGTACCAATAACAATAGTTACACGACCTTCAGAAGTAATAGTGCTACCACGAATAGTAGTACCAGAAAGTGGGATAATACTGTTAGTATCTGAATAACAAGTAGGAAGACCACTGTTAAAACCACTAGGGATAGTTGCTTGTGAAGTTATTGTAGGGCCACAGCTAGATGTAAGAGTAACAGTAGTGGGATTAATTGTAGTACCAATAATGACAGTAACATCTCCACCCATACCAGTGACTGTTGAACCAGGAATAGTAGAACCACAATAAGAAAGAAGAGTATTGCTGTTACTATAGCAAGTAGGCTGATCAGGACCATAAGGACCACCTGGACCACCTGGACCACCAGTGCTTCCAGGTGAACCCCAACCGTTAGGGAATGTTGCAGTTATAGTAGTAGTAGTACCACAAGTTGTAAGTAGAGTGACTTGGGTAGGAGCAATTGTGGTACCAATAACAACAGTAACATCGACACCATTAGAACCAAGAACAGTAGAACCAGGAATAGAAGAACCAGAATAAGAAAGAACAGATTTACCACCAGAAGAGATACAAGTAGGTTGATTAGGGCCATATGGACCACCTGGACCTCCAGGACCGCCTGTACTTCCAGGAGATCCCCAACCATTGGGGAATGTAGCCATTGAAGTGACCGTAGTGCCACACATTACAGTAAGTGAAACTGAAGTAGGTGCGATAGTAGTACCAATTACAATAGTAATAGTACCAGAAGTACCAGATATAGTAGAGCCAGGGATAGAGGATCCTCGGTAAGAGAGAACCGCAGAAGACTTATTAGTGTAGCAAGTGGGTTGATCAGGACCTCGTGGACCACCAGGACCACCAGGACCACCAGTCATACCAGGAGAACCAAAGCCATCAGGGAATGTAGCATATGAAGTAATAGTAGCACCACAAGGCTTTGAAAGAGTGGCTGTTGTAGGATTAATAGTAGTTCCTAGAACTACTGTGACATCACCATTATCCCCAGTGATAGTTGACGTTGAAATAGCAGAACCTCTATAACTGAGAATTGATGTACCATCCATAATGCAGGTAGGTTGATCAGGACCATTTGGACCACCAGGACCACTGTAGCCACCTGTGCTTCCAGGAGATCCCCAACCACCAGGGAATGTAGCTTGAGAAGTTGTTGTAGTGCCACATCGACTTGTAAGAGTAACAACAGTAGGGAAGATAGTAGTTCCAATTGTTACCGTAACATCACCATTCATAGCAGTAGTAGTTGAACCAGGAATAGACGAACCAGAGTAAGAAAGAATAGATTTACTGCCAGGAAGAATACACGTTGGTTGATCAGGACCGAATGGACCTCCAGGACCACCGACACCTCCTGTACTCATAGGACTACCCCAACCGTTAGGGAATGTTGCAGTTACAGTTGTAGTGGTAGCACAATTGGACTTAAGGGAAACAGTAGTAGGTGCAATAGTTGTGCCGATGACAACAGTGACTGTACCGGAAGTTCCAGTAACAGTAGAACCAGGAATAGAAGAACCAGAATATGAGAGAACTGAGGTACCACCTTTGATACATGTAGGCTGGTCGGGACCATTAGGACCTCCGGGACCGCCGGGACCACCAGAATAGCCAGGGCTACCCCAGCCATTTGGAAATGTAGCATGAGAAGTAACAGTAAAGCCACAAGGAGTTGTTAGCGTAACAGTAACAGGAATAATGGTTGTACCAAGCCAAACAGTAACACAGTTAGAACTAGTTTCAGTGGATTGAGAAATAGAAGAACCAGGGTAGGAGAGAAGAGATTTACCATTCATGATACAAGTTGGTTGGTCAGGGCCATTAGGACCACCAGGGCCTCCAGGGCCGCCAGTTTTGCCAGGACTACCCCAACCGTTAGGGAATGTAGCTTGAGATGTAACAGTTGAAATACAAGGGGATGCCAATGTAACTGCCGTAGGTTGGATAGTAGTACCAATGACTACAGTGACAGTACCAGCTGTTCCAGAAATAGTAGAACCTGGAATTGATGAGCCTTTATAACTAAGAAGAGAGTTAGAGTTGGTATAACAAGTGGGTTGATCAGGACCATTGGGACCACCAGGACCACCAGGACCGCCAGTTTTACCAGGAGAACCAAATCCATCAGGAAATGTAGCATATGAAGTAATAGTAGAGCCACAAAATTTAGTGAGAGTAACAGTAGTAGGAGCAACAGAGGTAGGTAGCCAGATAGTAACACAATTTGATCCTTTTTCAGTAGAACGAGAAATAGTAGAACCAGGGTAGGTGAAAATTGATTTTCCATCCATAATACAAGTAGGTTGATCAGGGCCGTTGGGACCTCCTGGACCACCGGGGCCACCAGTTTTACCAGGACTGCCCCAACCGTTAGGGAATGAAGCTTGAGAAGTAACAGTTGAAATACAAGGAGATGTCAATGTAACTGCCGTAGGTTGGATAGTAGTACCAATGACTACAGTAACTTGATTGTATTTACCAGAAATGGTTGTACCAGGAATTGAAGAACCTTTATAACTAATAACGGAATTAGAACCCGTGTAGCAAGTGGGTTGATCAGGACCATTTGGACCTCCTGGACCTCCAGGTCCTCCAGAACTTCCGGGACTACCCCAACCATCTGGAAATGTGGCTTGAGATGTGATTGTAGCACCACAAGGTGTAATAGTGACAACTTTCTCCGGAAGACTGGTGCTAGCATAAATTGTTACCATGTTAGAACCTGTAGAAGTTTGCTCTGAAATAACAGTGGCGGGGAAAGTTGTTAAACTAACTGAGTTTCCAGTTAAGCATGGGACCTCATAGTTGGGAATGTTTGTAGGATTGCAAGGAACATTAGTGGTTGGTTGAACAAAGATAGTTTGCGTTTCAGTATCTATAGCGTCTGTAGTAATTGATGTAGAACAAGGAGGTGGAGGACTCCATTGCTTACATTTGTCTAAGAGAGGAATAAACGTAAGTTGATAAAAGTCGTTAAAACTCTCTTGATCAGAAAATTCAGTTGCACCTGTAAAGTCAAGAATAGATTGATCTGCTGTAACATCGAGCATAACACCAGCATTTTGAGCGCATCCCATACAACCTGAGAGTAGTGCCTTCTTCTTCGCAATTAGGTCGCAAATACAATCACCTGTGGGACAATCTTTTAAAAAAGTATAGGCATGTTGACAAGATAACCAACAAGTCTTTTCAACTGGATCACCACAAACTCCTTCTGAAGCACCATTTCCTCCACCAATATCCCATGGTATTGAGAAATGAGCTGTAACAGGCAGAACTGCCAGTAAAACTGCATATAATTGTCTCATAGTTGGACTTAATGAAAGTAACGGGAGACAACTTTCTTTTCAATATACAGGAAAAAATAGGGAAATAAATACAATATGGAAATAAACTCTTTAATTTATATTGAATTAATCATAACATCATATACAATATATGAAGTACTGTAATATTAATCTAAACTCAAATTTTTTTAAATAAATTATACATTTTACTATTAAAATCTTGAATTGTTATATATTGGTAAAACTCAAGGAAATTTTGAAAAGAAAAGAAAATAAAACAAAGCAAGAACAAAAAAACTATAGTAATTAATTTTGGTAGCATTAATTACCTTGAACAGCTTATCGACAGCTGCTGGTACGTTTATTGTATACATATTTTCATATACTAAAGCACTATATTCAGTTCTAGTGTCAATCATTTAATTTCTATTTTTAATGCAGATGAAATCTCTAGAAAAATATTAAGTAGACCTAGTATTTGAAGAAGTCTAAACCTATAATGGAGTCAATTCTTTAATTTTGAATAAATTGATTGTTGTTACATAAAAACCACTGAAAACGTACAATTGAGTGTCAAATTATTTATATTAATAGAAAATTTTTTACAACTTTTATACGTTACAAGAATTATCAAGAATACAAATATGTTCTCTTAAGTCCTAAAGAATCTTGAAAACATCGTATGTACAACATAAATTTTATGAAAATTTTTCCGAACGCTTAAATTTTTTAACTTTACGCAAAATATTGTTTTCAGAATAACTCTACTTGTAATTTACATAATATAAATTTGCTAACATATATTTATCTTTATCCTTATGAATTAAAGAAAACTCATACGTATTACATCGTTATTAATATTTTTTCAACAACATCAGGTTCATATTTTATATAAATTTAAACAATTTATCAACTTGGTTAAGCTCAAATAACATTATTGCAAAGAGCTTGTAAAACAATTACAATTAATTTTGACAAAACATGTGGTTTAAGAAATCATTGAGTCATGTCATCTATAGATAAAATATTTATGTAACTTAGTTCAATCTACTGATTTGATCAAGAACATTTAATCCATGTATTAAATACACGTAAATACATTTGTGGTAGTACAAATCTGTGGAAGGAAATTGATTTTCATGCCCCAATTTTATCCCTTATAACCTGACATCAATATTTGACATCTAATTATGCAAATTTTCTAAAATATGCACGTATTTACATGCTTATTTACTACCATTTCATCTAGAAAATGTTTTTCTAATATGTCAATTAGAATTATTCTGTTAACTATGTTTTCTGAATTTAAAAAATATTAATATTTTGAGAACATATAATCAAATTTTAATGGTCCAGATATTGCTGATGGAGCACTACTGGAATCTATGACATAGTTCTTCAATTGTTCTTAACCAATTTACAAAATTCCTATGGAGCTTAATGGCTATAAAATGTATAATTACGCAGAATTACACGTATAGCTCGGTTTATTTAAAATTTCAATTTGCTTATTTATAGTCGTTTATATATTTTAATATAAATTATACTTCATGAATAAAATACTTTTGCTTTTCTCAGTATTTGAATTGATACCTGTTTAACAGGCTCTTAACCATTTTACAAATTTTATTAAATAATAAGTACCCAAAACAAATGTATATTTCTCGAATCTATCTGAAAAAAAAAATAAAAAAAAAATGTTTGAGATCTTTTAACCAAAGATTCTTTTTGATAATACAAACAGAAAAACCGTTGGGTGAAAATAGCATTAATTTCGCTGCATTTTGAAATAATAAAATTTCAAAGTCAACTGAATAATGAATATACCTTTAAACTTTCTTTGGGTATTCTATTTTTGTATGTTTTTTATATCTTTTTCAAGAGGAAAAAAATATTGTATACACAAAATTTAGGAATTATTCTAAATATTGAGTAATAATATGTTCAAAAATTTGTATATGGATACTGTATTATGTTATTTCCTGCTAATTAATGAGCACTGAGCCATTTACCTTGGTATTCTAAGGTTTGCTATTAAGATTTTTACTAATTTTTGTCTTAGATTACGACTTCGAAAGCTTGCTGAATTCCCATTTAGCTGGTCAAATACTCTTCATATCAATAAAATGATTAATTTTTACACGTTTCTACACAATCTAGGTTATATTATTATTTAGCATATTTCTTTTTTAACTTTTTTTTATCTGTTAATATTTTTTTTTTATTTTTTACTTTAGAATTATAATTTTTTTTATTTGCATGCATACAATCATAAGTTGATATACGTTAGAATTGAAACTATGTACCATCGTGACCAAAATATCTTTTGTACAAAGTAAAAGCACTTCACATAACAGTATGTATTCATTTATATTACTTTACCAAACAAGTTATACTTACATATGTAGTAATTATTTGCAATGAATTAAGCTAATGCGACTTCTATTCCAAAGTTTGCATGCCTTTATACAACTTTTGTACTGCATAGGTTCAAAAAAGTCCAAGATTGAACCCATCCTGCCTATTTGGGAAAATTTTTTCAATTTCGAAGAGACCACCACCTCTCAAATTTTTGATTCAGTTGGAAACCTTGAGGGATATAGATAGAACATTTCAAAAGGTGAACTGCTTGATTGAAGTTGGCATATATGTAAAAAACGTGGTACATTTGTAACAAATTTTGATTCGGTTACTTGCAAGAAGCAATTTTGTTAAAACCTGCTTATGTTGCGGGCAGTCGGTAATGTGCTTTATGATCGGTGAGTAACAATTTAAATGTATGGTCATAGTGGCAGGATCAATGATGGAATCGGGCTGTAATATATATGTACTGCACATACATAGTAGTAATTCACAGTAATAGCGTGCAATCCACATTGTTTTGGCGTGACCATTTCAACATACATACCAGGTAATCTAGGTACCTAGTTATAAATGGTACATTGTGCATATATTGACTTCGGTATGTACATAGAGTATGTAATTATCTACATTACCTAAGTATGTAGATAAATATATGTACATATATCAAGGTTTGTCCATTCGTAAGAGAATCATATAGGAACATCTTATTTATATTTATGAATCGTTATTTTTCTATTTTTGATTGGCCACAAATATGGATTCACCACACTTAATTTTTGTGTGTAATTCAAAAAAAAAAAAAAAAAAAAAAAAAAAAAAAAAAAGTTACTTTATTCATTTTTATTTTTTTATCATGGTTTTTGATATTTTGTTTACAAAAAGTTTTATTTCTTTTTAGCTTTATTTTGCTATGATGTTTATGTAACTATAAGTAATTTGATATAGGTAAAATCTTTGGGTTAGCTCATATTAAGCTAAGTTGGAGAACTTATCCTGGTTCCCATTTTTTGAAGTAATCACCTTCTGATATTTGTTTGGCAATACTTGTAGCATGGCATCTGTTTTTTGAAGGATTTTTAACCTCTCCCAAATTTGGAAGCTTTTATCTGTTGATGGTTTTTGACTTGGCTATTAGACCTCTGGCCTTGAGAAAGATAAGGATAAAATGAATTCCTTAGGAATATTTTCCTGTTTGCAGTAGAATTTACGCCACAATCGTAATCTGTTAAACATTGGTATATTAAACGAATTATGTGTGTCTCCAGTTTCGACACCACTGTGAGAGCAATTCTTCTCTTTATGACCTGGAGGTACATTGGGGATATCTGGAAGGGCGGAAAGATTGTTGTAGCTTTGCAACAAGCCATGGAAAAATTGTTTTAGAGTATCCAATGCTCGGATATCATTATAAACTCTCTTAAACGGTGATGAAACTAATCCGTCGCTATGTTCATCCCCAGTTAAATGCTTTGGACGGATAATAATGTAGAGACTGGGTCGCAAAGATGCTAGAAATAATACAAGTCTCTTGCTTTTATCTCTTTCTTTTCAGCTATTCAGTTTCCCATGTGAAAGATTCGAAATTCAGAGATTGCAGTACTTCGAAAAAACAAAAATCTTGGAAGGATGAAGTTGTTGAGGATCTTGAAGAAACCTTTTCCGTAAAGCTTGTCACTTGGTGTAAATGTAGTTTCGAAAGGAGAAAAAGTTGGGAAATAGGTGATGTAGATAAAATCAAACTTTCTCTTTGACAACATCTTTGCTTCCGGAGTTGCATAAAGTCTGTATAGATCTTGTCAGATTTCTAGATGAGATAAGTTGTCTGATATCAGAAGACTGTATGAAAGAGGGGGCATCCGGGTAAAGAATTTTGAAGCAAGTCTTAAGAGAGAAATACTCAATTAGTTCTGTTAGGTGGTATTTTGACGTGACTGAATTAACTCGTACATGTCTGAGAGAGTCGATATGGTCCAAAACATTACTGAAACCAACTCCAAGTAGGATTGTGCTTTGGGATAGATTTTCGAAGAGATGAAAGGGAAGTGAAGACCTCCCGTAGTTTACTTCGAATACTGGGAGGATACTGGAGCGTAAATATATATGAGGCAAAATGTGTTATGGTTGATGATAAACGTACTGTCAGTAACGCAATGGGCAAGAACAGGATCTGATGGTGTATTGTCTTTGACCAGATGAGTAGAATTACCGTTCCAAATAATAGCGGAGGCGGAATTAGGGCTTGATCGGAAGACTCATGGAAAGGGGATTTTGACATTATCGGTTTCGGAGAGGAAGAGTAAGGAGGGGTCAGAGGAAGAGAATAAATGTTGATGATCCTCTAGAAATGTAGGAAAAGTGGCAGAAAAATTTCCCTAAATTTAATAATATTAATTGAATCATAAACATCATTAAATTTATAAAAATATTAACAAAAAAAAGACAGGGGAAGGGGGATGAGGATGAAAAATGTCCAGTTATAAACTGATAGGATTAGTACTACATTTTCGCATCCTGAGGCAGGTCCGGTGGAGTATCTTTCAACAAAACTAGAGCTTCCTGCTCATTAACATATGGCGCGTGTGATATTGAAGGAAAAGAGGAGGAGAAATCTGCAAGAGGGAGGAAGTCAGAGGAGAAGAAGAAAAAGTGACAGACTTCAAACTCAGTATTTCTTTACTGGCGGAGGAGCTTTTAGCAGGCTTGGAAGGAGTGGAAGTAACATTTTGGCCTTCAGAGCTCAAATTAATTGCCTTTCTATTGGGTGTGGGAGTAGTAAATTTTGTCAGGAAGGAGAAAGGGGAATTTAAAAAAAGAGATATCTTGATTTACTTTACGGTGGTTTTTTCTTCACAGACCACAGATTTAGTTTGGAGGGTGTCTCCACAATAACTATCGATCTAGCAGAAGTTGAGGGAACCACAGGAGTTCTATTAGTGGGAGATATACCTTGAAGTGTCGAAAAACTATTGGACGAAGAAGCTCCTTGGACAATACATTCAGTGGGGACGAGAATACGAGGTCTGTTGGAACTTCCTCGCACAATTGTCCAGGGTGCTTTGGGCTCGGGGTTTTTGAGAGTGGTTTGATTGGTACAGAAGTTCTTGAGTAATGAGAGATTTAACCGCAGATCTTGCAAGGATTTGTATTAGGATAAGTAAAACGAGTTGGAAGAAGACTCTTGCAGTAGATACAATGAGCCACGTTCGAGGAAGAGGATTTGGTTCCTATTAAAGAAAGAAGCAGTATCTACCTTCAAGAACAAGAGGTTTCTTTCTTTTATCTCTTCCCTCATGCGGGTAAAAATTACTAAGACACATGCAAGTTGTTCTGCAGTAAGAAATGTCTGAGAGCTTAAGGATCAGATGAAACTTCTATTGGTTTTAGAGGTTTTTTTTCCGGTGTCGATAAGTTCAGGAGCAGGAACAATTTTGTGTATCTCAGCATCAGATCCAAAGTATTTGGAGACGGAAGCTAAAAATCTGCGAATGCCTAGGTAGGAACGAAAGTCGTAGACTACTTGGGGTCAAGTCTCCCTTTTCTTGATGATAGAGGGAAAGAAAAATTGACCTTAAAAAGTTTCACTGTCTTCTCTAGTGAAGAAGAAAGACATATCGGTAATAGTTTCTCAGGTCTTGAAAGTTTCGATGAAAATTTTCTGGGTGAAAGAAGAAGTCGGAATTCATTCCTGAAGTACTTCGAACAGCTATGGCCAGAAGTTGTTCATCACGGTCATTAACGGCGTCTGGAAGGTTGTCTCTAGCTGAGGGTCTTAACCTCTGGCAAGACCCTGGGAGGAGGGGAAAGGAGGAACGGCCATTAAGGTTAATTAAAGTATCTTTGGCAACTACATCGGCTCAGAAGAGAGTAGAATGGGACATTTTCAAGTTATATCTATTCGATTTACAAGATTTAGGTTATAATTATATATGCGTGTCCAAACAACAAAAATGATAATATTTTATGTTTACCTACCATGGCAGGTAGGTTGGTAGTCAAATGCTCAATAATATGTACACCTATTACTGTTAAATATCAAATAAATCGAAAGACAAGAATCCCAGATAAAGTAAAGCAATTTTTCGAGTGGATTTATATTATAATGGAACAAATGGTTAGTGGTAAACCCAAAGTAGTACTACAATTGTAATTTACGTCATTATTTAAAGTACATTAGTATGTTCATTACATACATTGTTTCTCTCTTTTCTTTCCATGGTTTTTATTTTATTATTTTATTTTATAGGTTTTAGCTCTCACAGTTTTGTTATGGTGACATTGAAGTATTTGACTCTTCATGTAAAAAGGAAAGATTATTTAGACTACACGATGATATCATCACCACGACTGAATTTATTAGATAGTTGAAATAGTACTATGTTCTATGTATTATTTGCTCAGTGAAATTGGCGATGAGGACATTAAAATCTAAAATTCATCATTGGCGACACCACCAAATGAAGTGCATTCAATTAAAACCAATGTGGAGTACGCAAACTCGTATTAGTGATTGGTGTAATCAATGATAGTACATAGTATGTACATATTCTCTCTACTATAGATGTACATAGTACTCTCATTCCGCTATATGTACTTGAAAACACACATGGCAGTGTTTTTTCTGTACCTGAGATTCAACACAATTCAAGTTATCAGAAAAAATTTTTTTCTGTGAGTTTGTATTCTTGTTACACGTATATACTTTAGATATGGCAGGTTGGAATGTATTACGGAAACAGAAACTAGATGTACTGTTGTAGGTATGATGTAGTAAGGATGTTAAGTCATGGCTCTGTAATAGAATGGATGAATTTTGGATAGAAAATGTCGAAATAAATGTGCCCTATCCCAAGTTCGAACCGGAGACTGAGGTTTGGCACCCCCGCACAAGCTGGCAATTCGAAGTTGAAACCTGCACAAGAAATTTGTTTTTGACTTTTATTTTTTTTTTTTAGCTTTATTTTTGCCACGTTGTTTATTTCACTTTAAGTGATGATGTCTAAAACTTTTATGTGCTAGAAAATCCGAAAATTGTATGGTATTATATAAATGAAACCTTTTGGGGTTAGCTCATATTGAACTTAGTTGAGAAAATTATCCTGGTTCAGGTATTTCCTTTTTGGGTTGGTGATTTTGTAACAGCAAAAACAAACATTTGAAATAGAAGGCAATTGGTTAATTAACTTCAAATGCTGTTGGATATGTTGAATACATAATAGGCCTTATATTACAGTTGCATAGTATTTTGGCCGATAGTTTATTCTGAAAATTTTCCATTGTTTTCAATAGTTCTGGATAGCATTTCTAGTACTCACCCGTGAAAGTTCCGTAGAACCCCAAGATCTCAAAATTAAAATGGAGATCTCTTTCAAAAAACAAAAGTGCGGTGAAATTTGTAGTAACCATTTGAATTCACAATAGTCACAATTTAACTTCCCTTTTTCAAATAAGATAAACGTAACAGTTTTCTTTTCTTGTGTGGAAAACTCAAGGATATTTACTTGCTTTCTAATCAAGGTGATAACATAGGAGAGAATGGAGTAGAAAATACTTCATTTTTTATTTACTTTTTATGGCATGTTATTTCTTTATGAATAGTAGAATTTTCTACCACTTCATCCACAATTTCTTTATTTAAAGAAAATAACAATTAATGCAATCGTCACCACAAACCAACATTCATATGTTATTATAGTGAAAAGCTATTATTTTTTAAAAAAATTATATATCCGGAAATATGAAAGTACATATTATTCAACTACCTATAAATTCCAAATACCCAATCCTGGAATTAAGCTTCGAGTGTCTGAAAAATCAATATCATCTAGGTTAATGTGTGTTTTCTTTTCAAATATTAAATTATCACCATAGGCTGATGTGAGGTTTTCATTCATTGAAAATGACGAAATCGGACATATCAAATACATATCTGTATCATGAGGTTCTGTATTATTTGCAAAGATTTTTAATCTGCTAATAACATCCATGAGAATTTCAGGTGAAGCTCCCATAAGATCAAATATGGTTATGTTTGTTCTCAAATCTTGCTTAAGAATAGTTTCGCTTAATTCTTCTGTAGAGACTTCAAAGGAATAATCGTTTTCATTGTTATTTAATGTCGATTCCAAGTAGTCAATGTATTCGAAAATAGGTTTATACCGAATGGAGTTACTTCCTCCTCCAGAAATTGATGAATCTGGATCAATAACTGTTACATTTTTGCTAGGTTTTCCTAATATCCATATGGGGGGAGAGTATGTCTTCCACCATAGGAAAATGTGATGACCATCCTGTAAGTCATCAACCATACTTGAGATATGAGTTTGTGCAGGAATAACTCCTCCTTGGTGAAGAGATCCCATGATTACCCCCATAAAAATATTGAAAATAAACCATATTGCAAAGAATGCTTTGTACACCTTGCGATTGATTTTTATAAAGTCCAAATTGAGACAGCAGCATAATAAAGGAATTACTGGTAATAAAAATCTGACCTCTTGATGTTGTACAAGTGATAAAACTATCAATCCTGATGTGGCAGCTAAAAATGGAAGAGATGTGATATATTTAGTGGAGAGTAACAAGAGTAATGCAGGGCCAAACAACTCTGGGAGATTTACAAGTAAATGTTGAAAGCGAAAATGTAATCCATGAAGCTCTAAGTTTGAAGTGTTAAAGTTGTAGATCAAATTGTTGAAAGGGGCAACAATCAATTCTCTATCTTCTGTAATTTGCGTGGCACCTCCAATGAATCGACGTAAAGTCTCTTTTGCCGTCTCATTGTTTATCAACGAAAAACAAATGGTATCGAAATAGATAGCAAAAACTGAAACAGCAGAAAATCCTAGGAAAATAGAGATTGGCAACAGAGTATGCATCACAAGATAGGGAATAGCTGTGATCAACGGGAGAATCAAAAACGCTGGGAATGTGACTCTGTTAAAAACACCGAATGCAATAAAGGCCCCGAGAAGTAAAGAATGACTATGTCGAGGAAACAAGCTAAGATTTTTAGACTTAAGTTCATGGATAAGGACTAAGCACCTTAATAACAGTACGGTTTCAACTGAATTGGAAAATGTATGGGATTGGTAGGTCCAACTCACATAAGAACTTGAGTAAAAGAACATTGCTGCCATCTTATGATTTCTTGATGTCGTCAGTTTCTCAATAGCCATATCTGACAAAATCCATGTTCCAAAACTAAATATCAATCGCAATGAGTACAAAACCAATTCAGGGTTGACTTTTTCAAAGAGTAACTCAATAAACGCCATGGGAATACCATACGTTATCCAAGCCACGAAGAATGATCTAGCTGGATTAGCTGATGTATACTCCCATGGCTTTTTTGTTGCCCATCCGAATATCACATCTGCAACAGCTTCAGGCCCTTGAAAATGCTCATCAGGATGAATATAACTCGGTGTAAGCGCAAAAATTGTGCGTAAAACAAGCGTCAAGACAAATAAAGTTCGCAATTGCCAGACATTAGAAAATAATTCTGGATAAGCTTTGAATGTATTCTTCAATTTATTAGACATAATGCATGATGAGTGGGGAGGTCAAAATATATCAGTCGAGCGTGAATGTGGTAGCAAATAAGAGGTTTTGTTTTCTTTCCTTCTTCTTACATAAGACTTTTTAGTTTTTTTCTTTCCCTTCTTTGTGCGATAATTCAAAGTGGCAAAGCAGCTTTTCACTACTTAGTGTTGGAGGTGATATTACTATAGTCAATAGATAATGGACATACATTGTCAATTCAGCTAATTTCTATGTATATTTAGGATATTTAGTATACATATCTATTTAACTCGATTCTTGTCTTTTTTTGCCACAATGACATCATACATCAACATTACACATGTAGCGCATCCCTCCAAACCATAACCTCCTAGTTATCCATAAGAACCATAACCCTCATAATCTCCATACACACCACCGTAGCTAGAAACATACATACCTTCCTATTGCACCTATTCCATAGTTTCCATCACCCTCTGACAATCTATAGCCATAGAGTGAATATGATGAAGATTCATTTTGCTCCATTATTGAAATAGATGGCGGATCTGGTATTATCACCACTTCTGTATTTATAGATTAGGGCACGCTTACGGACATAAAAGTTTGAGATATAGTGGAGATAACATCTTCTGTAGCTAAATAAATCCCTGCTGCTACCTCCAATTATTCCTTCCTACTACGTAAATGCATAGTTGACAAGTTATTAGTTGTAGTCAATCAACAGTAATAGATTGAGGAAGCCTTTTGAAAAGATAATGGCTCCAAAGATGAGGGCTAGGGTAGATAAACTCTGTTGAGAGCATTCATACATTCATTACACTATTCAATCAATCCATTTGTATTACTATGTGAATAACTAATATATCAATTATCAAATTGTAAATATGTCTATAATATTAATTTTTAGTATTTTCAAAAATTTGTAATGAACTTGTTGAACAGCCTAGGAAGGTGATATTCAACTTCCTTAGAATATAACGAGTTTAGGTGGGTGCATTATACGTGTATTTGTCAAACTTGTGTATTTAACACTATTGCATGCACCGTTCTTATAATGCATAATTCAATAAGTTTTAAAAATATTTTCTCGATTGTCGAATATTTCAATTTCAAAGAATTAAAAAGGATTAAGCCATCGAGATGTTTAGGAAACCTGAATTAAATGTAACAATACTGTAAAAGAAACACAAAGAGGGAAAATCAAACATTGCAATAAATCTAAGTAAATAAATAATGTGAACTAAAATATTTTATATAAAGTAAAATATCAAGGTTCTCCTGTAAATTTTTGTATTACTTGATGTAAATGATTAGTGATAATGATTACATTTCGAAAAAGGGTATAGATATTACAAGAAAACATAATAAGATGTAGAATATTAATCGAATGAACCATGTGAAAATGCTTTAACATTTTTTCAAGCTCTATTTACTACCTTATTTTAAACACCTGAATGATTAAAACTCCTTTTCTTGAAATTCTTTATCATGCTAATAAGAAAAGTATTCTTAGTGTTCTTCATAGGAGTAGAGATCAAAAGGATATATAACTGTTTAGTGTCGGATATTGATTCATTGTCATTAAATATGTATTCAAAGTTGTTAAAGATTTATATATTTTTGAGAAGATTGCTAACAGTATACATATGTATGTATGCACCGATTGTGTCCTTGCACCATTAGCTAATAGGAGCCATATTTAAAAATAAGTGCCTTTAATGTTGGAATTCTTCTTCTACAATTTAAATTTTACATCTTAAAATATATAAAGACACATATTTTTCGGATTTCTTAGCACAAAAGTTTTGTATATAAAATTATTTAAAATTACATAAACACCAGAACAAAATAAGGCTACAAAAAAAAATATCAATTCCATATTTATTTTAATTTTACCCTAACCTCGGAGACTTTGGTTGTCTACAACAAATTTTGCGAGGCCAAAGGAAAGGTGGTGAGATTTTACAGTTCTAAAAAAAAAGTTTTGTATATTAGAAGGTCGGTCGGAGTGGTTGGAACACACAATGATATTATCTAAAGTAAGCAAGGTGAATGCTACTCCAACATATTTATTTCGATTGTATTCTACTGCTGTTTTTTCACCAGGACTTAGAGTGACTTCTTGCAACAGGCGTCTATCTAAGAGTCAACAGGGCGATGTCAATAGTCATGAGGGAAGCACGTATGAAACAAGGGAAATGGATCGCAATCAGGTGAATTTGGAATTTTTGAAAAAGGCACCGTTATTACAAGCATCATCTGTAATTCCGAAAGTGAATGAAGGTACAAGAAAGGATGACAGGGGGAATGACGGAGACGATTTAAATGCACGAACAGATATGTTTGAAGAAAAAGTGAAAGGATTATTCATGGAGAGAAAGTTTGAAGACGTGGTGAATCAATTCAAAAGTAACGTATGGGCAACTGAAATAGTTAGTAAAGATACGATAGTCAGAGGAATCGAATCAGCGTATCGACTTCGGAACTATAAATGTGTGGAATATTTGTTCGCTAAAAGTTTATCATCATTCGATAAACATCCAGTAGAAACATTAGGACAGGTATTGGTGAGTTTTTATGGAATGTCGAATCCTCTTGCAGCTAAACAGTTTTTGTTGCAATATTGGGATCAAGTCAATGATTATATGGTAGTAGTTGCTATTAGAAATATTACAATATTGGTGAAAGATCCAGTTGAAATTGTGGAATTGTTCAGGCGGTATAAGGAGGCATGCAAAGTTAGTGTGAAAGTTTATATGGAACTTTTAGAGAGCTTAATTCTCCTCGATGATGGTGACTTCTTGATTGAAATGACAACAGAAGCTAGTTGGGATGGAGTTGTTAATCAATCAGAGATTCAAGAAGTGTTTCTGTTAGATTTACTGCGAAAGAAGAATAATGGACAAATTGATGCATATTTATCAATGTTGGAAAATCCTCCTACAATTCGGCCCTTTGAGAAAGTTGCTAAACTCTTTTCGGGGTTGAACGATCTTCAGGGTGTAATGTCCATAATAAAACGTCTTGAAGACTATGATATGAAGATAACGGCACCAATAATGAATTCATTTATTTCACTGGTTCACCGACGATTTATCCCGATAAGATTAGAAGAATCAATTCTTGAATGGAATAAAAGAGGAATCTGTGGGTCGAATGCGACAGTTTCATTAATATGGACTCACTTAATACGCAGATATCCAACACACTCAGATTATATTTCCAAAGTTATGGAGTCTTTGCACACAAAATATCCTTACCTTTATGCTGGATTGAGCAAAAATGCATTTCAACTAGTTGATCTTTCAGGTTGGAATATATATCCTACGTCGAAAGTCAGAAGCAAATCAATATACTCCAGAAGCACACTTAATGCTTTGCGTGAAATTCAAGTACTTGAAACCGAGGGACGAATACAAGAATCTGGAGATATTATTCGATCATTACAGAAAAATGGAATCAAAATCGAATATCAAATTTTTGTTACAGTTCTACTGGGACTTTGTAAAACTGAATTATCGGATGAATTTGATCAGATTTATAAATTAATGGAAGAACAAGGGTATACTCCTGATCCTATTCTGAGCCTTGGAATATTACGAACTAGATTTGCCCAGTTCCGTAAAAATTCACCCGATGGAAAATTGAGTTTTTCACAATCTAAGATTGCCGTTCAACATATCAAGCAATACCTTAGGGAACACCAGAGATCTTTAAATTTACTTATGACCACATCACTTGCTGACGAACTATCACTTCTTGGAGAATATAATTTAGCACTTCGGGTGTACGATTATTTTCGCCAACCTAGCGATGATTACACCAGTCTTAATCATGATAGCAGATCATTTACTGGCCTAGTGCGTACCCTTTCTCGAGCTCAAAAGTATGATGAACTTACCGAAGTCCTCCAAAATGCAATTATTGAAGTTCATGAAAACCCAGATCGTAGTTATCCCGGTATAGTTTTTACGGATTCCGTTGTAAAAGTTCTAGAAGATAGTATCAAAAGAATCTCAAAAGACTCAAAACAAACGAAAGAACTAAACGTCTATTTAAACTTGATGAAAGAAAAACGAATTGAATGGATTGAAAATGATTTAAACAAAGTTTTTGGAATTTTAAACGAAATATTTGAAGATTGGGATAAAGAAATTAGAATTGAACGTGAAAAAAATAGAGAATCTAGAGAAGAAAAATATATCATGAAAAATGAATAGATATACCTACCTAGGTACCTACCTACCTAACTATCTACTTAGGTTTTTCTATATTTTTTTCTTCATGCGATATTTAAATGCCATTTTTGTTGTTTTTTTCTTTTCATATCTATCTTCCATGAGTGTACATAAAGTGAGTATCTGGATATGTTTTCGATTATAATTAGTCGCAACCCTTCATACACACTACATAAGATGTATGTATACCAAACCTTGGAACGTACTTGTAAATAGGAATTTATTACTTTGCATACCATACATATTTATTAGTTCAATACTGCTATGTTTACAACAATTGATATAGCATGTGTTATATTTTGCCAACTCCGAACAAGAAAAGTTTTGCAATAAATTGAAATTTTATACAACAGATACTATTACTAGGTAATAGTACTATAGGTACCAATCTCTCACTCTATCCTCTTTGCATAGGTAACAAGTGACAAACCTTTCCAAATTTCTTTTTCTTCTCTCTTTTTACAACATGAACACTTAAATCCATACTATGTACTACTAACATTTTCCCCCCAATTGATGATAACCAAACCTTATCTCTACAGAACTTGTACACAAATAAGACACTTTCCAAATGATCCCCTCTGTTTTTCTTTTTTAGTGTAAAGATCTTCACGCATTAAGAAAGCCTGCAACACATACATTCCACATGTGTTACCATAACCTTTTTTTCTCATATATACATACCTAGGTATGATATGTGTGTATACTACTACACCTTCAAAATTTGTAGAGCTTATTTCAAAAAAAAAAAATAATTAGGAGTTAAGGGTAGAATTAGTAGTAGTTAACGATTTTGTATATAAACTCTTTTAAAGTTGTTACTTGTGTCACTATATAGTACTACCATCTAGTGCCCCCCTTTTTTTTTTTCAATAACGAAGACTTGATAGAATGTTGTGTACGTATGTCGAGTTCTTTTATAGAAACAAAAAAAACGTATGTAGAGTATTCCTGTCGTTCTTTTCGCGCAATAATAAACGAGGGATCGACTTGCAATTCTTCTTGGTTCTTGAAGAAATGTTTGCTGTGTAAAAAAAAAATGAAGGAAATGGCTTATTAACTTGGGATTTCGTAGTGGGGTGTTATTTATTCGGACATTACTGTGTTTTGGTAGTTGATGAATAATGGTTTGTAACATAAATTACGTGTGTAAGTTGTGTTTAATCATTATTTAGTAAATTCATTCAGGTAAAAAAAAAAGGAGTTAAATTTGACCTTCATGGAAAAACTAAACATAATAAAGATACCATATTTTTTCTGAACACCAAATCGTTAAGAAATATACACATCGACCACCATACAACCTATCTCATATTCAAGTATTTTAAATTTGAACTTTTTTTTTTTTTAGTTGTACCATTATAACCATGAAATTATGGTAATACCAAGTTTTAATAATTTGAGGTTTGATTATCTTAGGGGAAGCATGATAATGTACACCATGAGTTCAAGTATGTGAACACTATATACAGTATAGATAGTATCATATTGGTACATAGCTAGTATAAGGAAAAGATCCACAAGGACCCTGGCTAGACAAGCCAACAAATTTAATTAAAATTAATACTTTCCAGTTTGACAGGATATGCTGAACATTTGGTTACACCTGCATGGGGTCCAGATCAAATGTTAAGTTTTTAGGTACAATGTGTTGGGGTACATACAGAAGTTGCGTGTGGGGGTCTTGCTCTATATTTCGCATCTACCGTAACATATAACATAACACTTACACCACTAATACAATTAAATATAGGTATGTAATCAGGTTTATTTATTTATCTTTTTTTATTCTTGTTACACATATATACTCTAGATATGACATATATTATGGAAACATGGTACGAATGTTAGCGCAGAGCACTGTAATAGAATGTAAGGATTTCGGATGGAAAATGCCAAAATTAATATGATCTATGCCAGGTTCGAACTTGGGACTGGAATTTGGCACATCCGCACAGAAGGCCAGGAATTTGAAGCTGAAACCCAATCGATAAAATTGAATAAAAAAATGTCCATCACCAACTTTTTTATTATTTATATAGCGATCCTTTCATTATTGACTCCATCTTTATCTTATTTTATTTACTTTTCTCTCTTTTCTCAATACTTCGGAATTCTCATTACTTTACGGCCTATTTCTTGCCTGTTTTGAGATATCTTTCAGTCATCATACTACTGTGTTAAATACATGGGATATGTTAATAAGATACTGCCCTTTGTAGACTATAAGTGACTGTTTTCATGGAATACCACAAAGTTAATTCTCAATCAAATGTTTCTTTGGCAAACATGATTTGACCATCGTCGATGCGATCTAACATTTATATCGCAATACTATATCAATCATTCAACGGAGATTAAAATTTTATCTAAAACCAGAAATTGTTCTCTATTACCTTTTCACTCTATCAATTGATACATAGTGGAAGGAGGAGTAAGGATACGGTGTGTATTATGTACATACTGTACAGTGCTCAGTGTTATGTGGGCACAGTACACACACATAGTACAAGATAGTAAGTATTGAATGCAAATGTTCGATATAGACTTATACATACATACATACATAATATGTACATGATTGATGATACCCTATAAGTCTTGTATCATTGACACTGTAGTAATTGTAGCAAACGTCAATTTTGTGATGTATACAATACTGAAGTAGAGGGGTGAGGACAAACCCCTGAAACGTATTACGCTTATTTAACAGATTATATCAGATCCTTCCTTGTGTTGTTAAACCGAATCACAATATTACGTTAAGAGTTTCTATTAAATGTACTTTTATTGGCAAGTAATAGAGAGTGTTTGTGAAGGTTGTTTAAACAATCTGTATTGACTTATCAAAATCCTTAGTAAGTACTATTGTGTACACATATATGTATGTACTATCTAACAGTACATGTACTATATACATGCACAGTGTACTCTCTATACTCAATTTCATCAATGGGGGTATACACATATAGCTCAATATGAGCTAACCCAAAGATTTTACTTACATATAAAAACATATAATTTTCGCATTTCTTAGCACACAAGTTTTATACAATATAAGCTCAATATGAGTTGACCCAAAAGATTTCATTTATATAAAACCATATAATTTTCTGATTTCCTAGCACACAAAAGCTTTAGACTTTAAATCATTACGTAAAATTACCTAAACAATATAGCAAAAGAAAGCTATCCAAAAAAAACAATATAGCAAAAGAAAGCTATCCAAAAAAAATAAAAAAAAACTTAAAAATTACATAAACAACATAGCAAAACAAATTTTCTTTAAGTAAATAACATACCCTGCTGTACGATGCAGTGGTATTACTCGCAGGTTTCAACCTCCAATTGCCAGCTTGTGCGGGGGTGCCAAATCCCAGTCCTAGTTCGAGCTTAGGATAGAGCACATCTATTTTGCCTTTTTGTACCCAAAATCCATACATTCCATTACAGCGTCCTGTGCTAACATCCTTACTATATCATACCTACCATGTTTCCATAATATATGTCATATCTGGAGTATATATGTGTAACAACTGTCAGATAAAAAAAAAAAGAAAAAGTTATAACTGACTTTTGAAGACAGCGACGGTCACGATTGTCACCAAAGTGTACATATTAATTGCCTATCACGAAGATATTTTTGTACTTTTGATCAAATCTATCCAAAAATGGACACGCCAAGTAAAATCCATCTAGCACATGTCCTATGTTTCTTCGGTTGGTTACACACAAATGGTAGAAATATCGGTTTCGAAACTTATAGTGTGGACTGTGTAAACACATTATTATAATCAGTTTCCTCTGGCAACAAATTGAACATTGGAATAAATTTAGCATAGAATTACTACAATGGGCCTTATACATTTGAATGCAAAATTGCTTACGGAATTCGTCATTATGCAGTGGTATTTTGCTAGCTACATTTTCTTTTTCCTTTCATTCCAAAACCATAATTTGTTTTCTAAAAAATAAGCTTGTGCGTTGCGATAAAAAGTAAAAATTGATTTGCGGAAATTTTGTATATAAGTTCAAACTGGGAACTTCTTTTTTAGGATTTTTTTTTTTATTTTTTTTTTTTCTGTTTCTATTCTTTTTCTCCCTCGGCGTGTTATTACTACATCGTATATAAATATTTTTTCCCTTCTTTTCGGATTGATTTTATACAGCATTAATATATAGCTGGAATCTTTTTAACTACGGATACATACAAATAATGGATACTGTTCGTATTCCAGTTTATAATCCGACAAGGCATCCAGTTGAGACATGGCAAGAATGGTATATGGCCAATCAGCATGTGATCACAAGGCAAACTGAACAGTCTAAAGATGCTGATATATATGATCCTAGAACTTTCGAAACTCTCGGTTGTATGTCTGCTTGAACTGTTGTTGATGTTAATTTTCCCAATTACTAACTAATGATAATAGTTGATATTAGACTATTAGCTCCTTATGAATATTTGGATTCACTAAATAGGCGACAGATTTGGGAGCCCTTTTTGACAGGAAGGGAACGACAAGAATTTGATTCTCATTTACGCGTAAGTAATAATTTTTTTGATTTATCTGACCAGTTCAAGACATCATTCTTGTGATATTTATACATTGAGGTGGAAATAGGTATTGAGAAGTATATTGTTATTTTATTCTCATCTTTCGGCATTCATTTATTCGATTAATCATGTATATGATCTATTGGCAACCGATTTAATCGACGAACATAATAAATCAGAAACAGAAGGTACATGAATATTTTTTTTGCTATATTGACAGATATTCACAGTCCTGAGTTTTCATAACATTCTTGTCAAGATACTTGTTTTAATTATATATTTGTTCGTCGATTGTCAATTACACCTCAATGCAATATTATCGAAATACAAAACTACCAGCTTTGATGCTAGCACTGTTTTTTTCGACAATATACTTTTTTTTTCGCATAATTGCCGTTGCAATGGATATTTTTGTTTTCTATGGTTTTTTTTTTCTCGTTTTTTTTGCCAAAAAAAAAGGAAAACAAAAGGAAAATATTATGAATAGTAAGAGCATATATTAACTTGCTTCTTTAGCAATTCATGGCACAAAATAACTCTACTAAACTACGTGTTAGGCCCGCTCCGATGTCTTCTCCCGATATTCATTTCAGAACTACATCACCTCCTGCTGATACATCTGTCAAGGGAAAAATTAAAGGAAGCATTTTTGATTCTAAGCTAGATCAATCACCAATTTTATCACAACAGAATCAATATCAACAATTTCGATTGAATTCAAAACCTGAATCTACCAATGTGCCACCCTTATCTCATTCATCATTAATGAGTACTCAAAATCCGAATATTATTCATAGTCATATTATCCATCCCAACCAACAATTGTCAACTTCTCAAATGAATTCATCTCAACAAATTCAACCTCGACATCCTTCGATTTTACAACAACAAACTCCACCAATTGATACATATTCCAATTCTCCATTTGACTCAAGATTTTCCGGATTTTCCTATTTTATGACCCCTTCCTATGGAACAGAAAGTGGAACTTGATATATTTTCACCGTTTCTGTTTTTTTTATCTGCTTTCTCGGCTATTATTTCTTTATTTCCCTACTTTGTTTTCCAATTTATGTTATCTTTTTTTGATATTCCAATATTCTTTTTGACTTACTGCTACCAATTTTTCTTAATGAAACCCGATGATATTTATTTTATTTAACTCCTAGCCAGTGATACATCTATCTAGGAAACTATATATATATATATATATTTTAATCTGTTGATTTAAATATAAATTTGTGTTTTTTATTTATATGTTGGATAGACGTGTACCTAGAATTTGTCCATGCGTCAAATTAGAGGCCGTTTCTCTCGCCGTGTTACAGAAATGGAAATGTTCCAAGAGTTGATTCATCAAATTGAACAGTTTCTTTTGCCGCGCAAGAGTTGCCCCACTTTCCTTATTTCTCACCGTCGATGACAAAAGGATATGGAATAGAACATACTGCGTATAAATAAGCAAACAAGCTATCTACATGCACATGTAGTAGATCAACTAGAAAATGATTATATGACTAAAAAAGCATAAACATAACGATAGACCAAGTAGAGTCAACCATTTTGAAAATACTACATTAGCATGTTCAATATTTGTATAAGAAGAAGAAGAAGAAGAAGACGACTGAATTGAAGAAGTAGTAGCTATTGTGGGAGCAATGGAAGTTGAATTGTCTATGATTAGGTATGTTGGATAAGATGAGACAGAAACGACCGGACTGTAAGCCGAGGTATCGATTAGTAATGGGATGCTGAAGAAGGGCACAGAAGAAGAAGTGACTATGGCAGTTGACATTACTTTACGCACATACACATGTATATAGATGATGAAGTGACATAGCTTAAGAACATAGGAAAGGAAGAAGAAGAAGAAGAAAAAAATGATGTAAACTGTTTAAAGTGGTAGTGCCCTATAAACTTAGCAGTGTGAGTGTGTTGAATAGAGTTTTGTTTGTGTATAGGATTTTATTTTTACACCAAGTGTGTGCACCAAATTTTTACTGTGTATACAGGGATGAGTGTAATATAATATTACATAAACACTCATGGATTATCAGTTTATATAAAACAAAGTTGAAAATGTTAAAGAAGAAGGCATTCTTGGGGGTTCATATTTCCACTTTAGCACTTTCTTTTCTGTTCTGCAACATTCCCAATTGTTATATGTGTATACACCCATCCGTTATTATGATCACCCAATATCAAGAGCCTCCTCCAACTCCAATTGATAAGGTATATCACAAATGTCTCCGGATACTATTTTCATGCTCCAACACAAAAACAAAAAAAAAAAAAAAGAGGGGAGAAGAAGGGGGGAGGATGACGTTGTACATTGGCATTGGGATTAATTAATTAAACTTTGTATGCACCGGTGTTTCGCATATTGGAGGGGAGGGGGAAGGCTCTGCAAAGTTGTTGTTCAATTGTGCGCTTTTTTATAACTAATCACAGCTGTTTGTTTCGATTACTTCATCCGTGATTTTGCATGTATGTATGTATGTACTTGACTATATCTGATTATATCCCTTTATGTCATGTTGCAGTGGTGTTCATGTTCAAGTTAAAACTTTGAATGAGGAATTGAATTGTCGACGACGGATACCTCTTTGATTTTGACGATTTCGATCGTCAGCAATAGATTTAGTGCTTCAATGTAGTAATTTAGTACACATGCCGTGTATAGTATGTATATGTATATATATATATATATACTTACGTACATATACTATAGTATTGTATGCACATAGCACACTGTGTGCACAGTAGTTTGGATTGTAAATAAATAGATGCCCTTGGCATTGGGCCTACTGTTCTGTTGAGTGTTCTTTCATGGCAATTGTACTTGTAATACGTCCTACCATTGAAAAATGTTGGAAATTCTCAATGTTCTATTTATTTGTAGACACATGGCTTAGGCACGAACTGATAAACAAATCTGCGAATTGAGTTTATGCGACAAAGGAATTTCAATATTTTTGAATTGCTCATCCCAATATATTACTTTCCAAAGTAAGTAAATTACATACTACATACCTACCTAGGTAGGTACATATATATGTAAATAGGCTTCAATCATTAGATGTGCATACATAGTACACTCTGTGAAGAAGCAAACATTGCTCACTCCTATGATGTAATAGATACGTTTCGTTGAAACGTGCTTTTGCTTAACTTTGTCCATAATGTATTGAGTATATGTGTACATATAATATCTATATTTGTTGTGGTAGGTACATATATGTATATATATACATATTTGTATATATATACATATTTGTATGTATTTACAAGTTTTCATATATTAAGTCTTAAGTCCTTAGTCTTGGATTTATATCCTAAGTCCCAAGTCCTGTGGTAATACCAAGCTCAGATTTTCCTTACCCTGTACTGGAAAACTCTTCACTTGCGATATCTTTATTACACATAAACCATTTTGGACACTTAGGAACTTATTTAAATTGCCCGTTTCACTCTCTAAGTCTATTTCCATTCCTTAGACATTACCAACATTTGAAAAGAACTATCCGTATGTGTAAAAACAATGAATATTATGGAACAAAAGTATATGCATGTTTGTATGTACTTTGTCTCTTTCTTTTTATCATTAAAAAAAATTTTGTTTCTTGTCACAAAAAAATCAGGAATATTGAGATGGATTTTCCAAACAAACATGTTGGTACAGAGTATAGTGCTTACACACATACGCATGTAAGTATGATATTAGAACTGGCGTAAATAGGTTTTTTTTAGCATTTGTTTACTTCTTTTCAGAACGTTCATTATTGTGAGTTCTAATTGTATGGTTCATGGTAGGTATGTAGATATAGGTAGATACCTAAGTATGTACATATGTTTAGCACACAGATTTGTGTCTTTATTTTTATTTATTTTTTTTTTTTGCCAGGTGGATAAATGTGAATTTACATATGTAGATAAAAACTATGTTAATTTTGTGACTACAGTGAAATAAAATGTAGAACGAAAGAATGTGTTTTTGAAACATCCTTGACAGAGAATGTTTTGTGTGTCAGAAATAAAAAGTTATTGGGAGTTTTTTTTATTTTTTTTTCCTCACTTCCCCACAACATTGCCACTTGATTTCACAAAACTGCCATATATACTATCTATCATATATGCCTGTATATCTATCTATCTATATATATACACCTAAATAACTAGGTACTTAGGTATATATTTATATATATATAAATATTCATATATGTATGATACTATGTTTGCAACAGAAATCATGGCTAACCTTTTCCAACATCTTTTTCTCACTTCTTACTATACATCAGCATTACTTCTTGGCGGGTTTTTTGTGATGTGCTATGTGACTGTGGTTGACAGAAAACTAAAACTGTTCTATCGATTCATTCATTCAAATAGAAATAAATGTTGGCATGTGTTCTAGTGAAAAAAAAAATATTATTATAACCCAGTAGGCTTACTGGTCTATGAATACACTATCTGTTATTGTTTTTTTCTTTTTTTGTTGCATCTTATTTGTTGTCGATATACATCGCAAATATTGTTTTCTATTATTTATTGTTTGGTTTTTGAAAAGTTGGATCTTTGATCTTTTCTCCCTTCTTCCTTCTGCTACAGTTAAAATATTAGATATTTTTATCTTGCATCTCTGCCATCTCAAAGTATGTACTTAAATTATTATTATTAGATATAGATCAAAATCAAATATTAATTTTTTCTTTTCCAGATAAGCTATTTCAATTTGTAGAATCATATTTGTCGATGTCTTTTGTTATAATCTTTTAAAAAATCATGGACTTTTTTCTTAATTTCCTTCTACGATATTCAGTCTTTAATTATTCAAATACTTGATGATTAACTACCCCTAATTACGAAGGACTAAATGTATGGATTGTTTTTCTTTAGTCCCATTTTTATTTTTTTCATATAAAATATTTATTCATTACGTAATATTTTAAATTTTTTTTTTCTTTAGTTGTCTCGACAACCAAATTGAACTAAATAGGATAAAGGTAAATAAACTACAAAACTTAAATAAACAAATATATTTAGATATTTTTTTTTTAATTATTTTGGGATACAAAAAACCTCATTATTTTGTTTGATTTATATATATTAATAATTATTATATACCAAAAAGGAACATTACCAAATATTATATATTTGTATCTATCTATCTACCTATCGCTTTTTTTTTTTTTTTGTTTTTGTTTCAAAATTTAAGGATCGTTATGAGTCAGAAGTATGAATCGTCAAAGTTAGGAGGGAAGATTCCAGTTTATTTACGGTTGAGACCAAGAGGGATTCGACCTTTGGCGGATAAGAAGTTGTCAATTGATCCACCTGGGTCATCGAGAGTTGTTATGGGAGATAAGGTGTATAATTTCGATCATATTTTTGATGAGTCTGTCGATCAGATTGAGCTATACAAGAAGTCAGTATTTCCATTAGTCGAAAATGCTATTCATGGTAATGATAGCTTGTTCTTTACTATGGGGGCATCAGGATCAGGTAAATCATACACCACATTGGGAAGCAAACCTATTCCAGGTATGATCCATCTAACTATCAACACAATCTTTGAATCATTGAAAGATCATATTGGCAACTATGCTGATATCGAAGGATTACAACAAACTGGTTCTGATCGTAATTCTTCTGCTACTGAAACAGGAATTTTTTTAAATTGGACAAGAGATAATCTTATTAAACCAACATTTGCACCAGATTCAATGTTTTCTGAGAAGGTGCAGGTGGATCGGGATGGGAAATTTGGGGTTTATATATCGATGGCAGAGATTTATAATGATAAGGTTTATGATTTGTTCGAAGAACCTCAACCAGGAAGGAAAAGAACTGCGTTGCAGGTTAACACAGATACATTGACAAGAAGAACATACTTAGGCGGAATTAACAAGTTGTATGTGTCAAATGCACAAGAAGCTTACAGACTATTAGAGAAAGGACAAAAGTCAAGAATAAGTCATTCAACAGAGTCAAACGATACATCAAGTAGATCACACGCATTTACTTGTTTTGAAATCAAATACAAAGACAATACCAACAACCAAGTCACAACATCTGAAATGACAATTGTGGATTTAGCAGGAACTGAACGTAACAAGATTGCCAAAACTGCTGGTGATAGATTTCAAGAAAGTTGTGCTATCAATCAATCATTAATGCTTTTGGGTAAATGTCTCCAGGAACAACAATACAAGAAAGACTATAGTTCAACCCAAATGAATGAATTTAGAAGTTGTAAACTTACACATATTCTTCTTTCAAACGCATTTTTGCCTAATTCTTCTCAAAAGTCGGTTCTTATGGTGACTGTTGATCCCTATGGAGATGCCAATTCTATATCACAAATATTCAGATATTCAGCTGCAGCTCAAGAAATTCCTGAACCACCTACAACTCCTTCACGAATGGCAACGTTGTCACAAACTTCGGCACGGACGCCTTCAGCTGTTCCATCATATGCACGACCCGTCTCACGACAACAAAGTGAAACTCCTGGAAGTCGGTCTCGACAAGCTAGTGAAATCCCACCTTTGCGAACAGGTCGTATGGGTAGTGAAACCCCACACTATCTGCGTGGACGACCAGGAAGTGAAACACCAAATCCCTATCGTGGGCGACTAGGAAGTGAAACCCCAATTCCATTTCGTGGACGACCTGGTAGTGAAGCACCTTCATCTCGCACAACCAAACTTGACTATTCTATCCCTTCTACTACCACTACCAGAAGAGCTCTCCCCACCATTTCCAATTCAAACCTCACTGACTCTTCCACCACCCACTCCAATTCCTTTACTGACCACGAAGTATCCAAACTTCTAACCGAAGTTGAATCTCTTAAATCTCAACTCACCGAATCTCGCAAACATACTCTCGAAGTTGAACAAGAAGTACGTTTTGAATTAGCCGACGAAATCGAACGTCGTTTTGACGAATTCAAAGAAAACTTTCTTGACAACAGAGATGAAGATACAAAAATTTGTCAAGATCATGTTGATAAAAAAGTTAAATTGGCTGTTGAATCTATTCGTGAACTTGAACGTATTCAAGCTCAAAAAACTATTTTGAAACTTCAAGAATCAATAGACTTCTTGTCGCGTGAAAATAAAATTTTGAAAGATCATAATAGAACGTTATCAAGAACTGGAAGTCCTAGATCTGGTTCAAGTCCAAGATCAAAACCTAGAGCTTTAAGAACTGTCAGGTCTGTAAAACCTGTTTCCATATTTGATTCTGATGGATCGGACGATTAAATATCCTGTATATACTATATATATTTTTGGGCTCTTTTCTGATAAATTCTTAAATGGATTAAATTAAACTATAAAAATCATTAAATATTACTATTATTATTATTATTCATTATTCAGTGACTTCTTTTAATGTATTATACCATATTTTTCTGCCAAGAACCTTTTTAATGAAGGGACTTTCAATTTAACAATGTAAGATCTTTTTTCTCCGGCCATCAAGGTCTGATAATATGTATTGTGTTTGATGTTAGCATGGTGTTTCATTTCTTGTTGAATTAAACCCTTGTTTAAATGAATTCTGCCATCGTCATCTTCAACAGTTTTACCTGCTGCTGCTGCCGCTGCCAAAACTGCTTTAGAAGGCCGGCCACGACGAGGTTGGTTTAATAAGGTTTGAGGTATCGGGGTGGCTGTAGTACTATTTGAATGTGATTCTTCAAATTCATCTTCCTCTGCTGGTTGTTCAAGCTGCCGTAACAGTTCAAGATTTCGATCAATACCTCCTGGGAGAATGGATGAATACACTGGTGTTCGGAATGTTCGAATAATTTCAGTAAAATCGGGTAAACTTGGTCCAGTCCTTCTATTAGCACGTCCTTGTCGCCGTTTCCTTCGTGACTCACGATCTCTGTCACGATCTTGTCGATCCAATTCCGCGTCATCAATTTCGAATAGAAAGGGCTGAAATTCTTTGGAATGACCTTTAGATCGAAGAAAATCACTGACGGGCGGACAGAATTCTCTCCGAATGTCTTCATCTGATATTATTGTACCATCAAATGGGTGACCAGAAAGGAATAAGGATTTTGTATATATTTGTTGCTGTTCTCGAATGGCATGTGCAATTGCAGTAGAGAACTCCCCAGATAATTTAAGTTCACGGCACATAATCTCTGCGAATTCTTCAGGAGAATTCTCAGGATTGTTAATATCCCATTCGAATCTATCGACAAGATTATGTTGTCCAACTGTAATATCGATCTTAATAACTATCCTCATATCTTCGTCGCGAGAAACTGAGGTCAATGCATATTTAGGTTCTGAAATATTACAAAACGCGTGCGGATGATAATCTGATATTTGATCATTAATCGAACTCGAGATTTGTTGTACCGTTGAACTAGGGAAATGAAAATCATCCGCCAAATGCTCCGCAAATTGACTAACGGATATTGTTTTCTCGTTCACATTCCACGTAAAACAATCGTGTAATCGTTGTGTATCTAGGTCTAAATCAAGTCTAATAGGGATCAAATCTTCCTTTTCTACAGCTACTTTCGCCATTTGCGTTGCTGTAATATTTAATTCTCGTGCCGTTCGATTGTATCTGCGTCGTTCCTTGGGATACAAGACTTTTAAATCATTACCCGTCCATGAATTGCCATATCCGTGATAACCACCATCAAAAATAGTTCCAGGCTTTTCTTGTCTGATGGGAAGAATTTGAGTACAGTAATCAATGTAAACCTTCTTTCGTTGAAGCAGATCTCTAAGCTTTGCAGCTGATTTTTTATAAATCAAATCTGATTTCGCGTCGCAAACGATTAACGATTTCAATTCTTCAACTTCTGGATCATCCCTAACCTCTTCTAAGTCCTTCATTACCTTCAAGATCGTAGCTGGATCACTTAGTTCAACTTGAGGCGGCGCTTGTTGTACATGGTTCATTTGTCCCTTAGGAACCACTTGAGATTGATATGCTTGACGGATTAATAGAGGTTCTTGGTCACCTACTTGCTGAGACTGCTGCTGCTGCTGCTGCTGCTGTTGTTGTTGTTGCAGTAGTTGCTGTTGCAGTTGTAGCTGTTGTTGTAACTGTTGTTGCTGTAACAGTTGCCGCTGCCTATACATTTCACGTTGCGCGAGAGCTTTCTGATAACTCTTCATGTCTTCATTTGTTTGTGCTTGAGAAGAACTAGGTCTTGCTTGATTATTTTGCTGATACACTGATTGTTTAAATTGATGGGTGTACGACATTTGTGTTCAGGGTATGAGGAAAGAAAGATAATGAGTAAGAAGAGAAAGGGAAGAAAGCTTAAAAAATTAAGAAAAGTCCAGAATTGAAAACACGCATACGCAAAAAACAAAAAAAAAAAATAACCCCAAACATGGAAATTTTCAGCATGGCCATGCCAAATTACCCAACTTAGTACTGTATTATAGGTTAACAACCAAACAGGAAAAAAACAATATAGCATTATCTCTATGTATGCCATAAATATGAAAAATATTATGTACTAAATACTTATGGTATATCTTTCTTCTACGATCTGTAATCACCATTGATAGTCACGTATTCATGACTGAAATCACAAGTCCAGAATCGTGCCGACTGTCCTCCACCAGTTCCCAATGACACGTTAACAATAACATCCTCTTCTTCCAAAATTTCACTGGCGCGTTCTTCATCAACATTCTCTGGTTCACCATTTACTAACAACTTGAGTTCAGCTGTGCCATCAATAGGAACAAATGAAACATTAGTCTTAGATGGTTCAACAGGGACACCTGCGTAACCAGTAGCACAAAGAATACGACCCCAATTCGCGTCTTTACCGTACATGGCACATTTGAAAAGAGGTGAAGTGGCAATAGTTGATGCAACTTGCTTAGCATCTTCGTAGGTAAGAGCATCATTAACATTAATAGTAACAAACTTAGTCGCCCCTTCACCATCACGAACAACAAGTTGCGCTAGTTCTTCGGCGAATGAAGTAATTGCTTCTTTCAAAATTTCATACCCTTCTGATCCTTCCTTAATGAGTTCGCCACCAGCTGCACCGTTGGCCAAAGCAGCAATTGTATCGTTGGTTGAAGTATCACCATCAACTGATATTGAGTTGAAACTTCTATCAGTAGCATACTTCAAAATAGATTTCAAAGCAGCAGGTTCAACGGTAGCATCAGTTGCGAAAAATCCGAGAAGAGTTCCCATATTAGGATGGATCATACCAGCACCTTTAGCTAAGCCAGCAATTCGGTAACTAACACCATTTACTTCAAATTCCTTAGAAACCAATTTGGGGAATGTATCAGTTGTACAGATAGCCTTAGCACCAGTGAGCCATGCAGTATGATCGGATCCTAAGTGATCTTTGAGCAACTTGGGAATACCGTCCATAATCTTTTCCATATTAAGGCGTAGGCCAATGACACCAGTTGACATAACCAAGGTCTTACCAATTTCTCCTGCCTTCTTCTCAACTGCCAAAACCTCATCAACTTTGCTCACCATTGATTTAGCATCTTTAAGCCCACCTTCACCAGTAACAGCGTTGGCACATCCACTATTCACCACAATGGCTCTAATACCTTTTCCTTCAGTTTCATCAACAATCATCTTGGAAACCTGCACAGGAGCAGCTTTAAAAACATTTCTAGTAAAAACTGCTGAAGCAGCTGCAGGTGTATCGGAGACAATTGCAGCCAAATCAAATGCTGAAGAATCCTTCTTTACTCCTGAATAAAATCCACCAATTTTGAATCCCTTAGGATAGGTTCCTGAACTGGGGACAAATCGCCATTTGGGATTAGGTTGCTCGGCTAGACGTAAAACTGTAGCAGTAGAAAAATTGACTGATGTCTTAACACCAGTAAATTTTGAAAATCGTGGAATCCTAGTAATCAACATCTTTTGAAGTACGTGGTTTATAAAGTAGAGAAAAGATGAAACGAATGAGTTTATAACAGGTCGTTGAGATCGGTGACTCAAAATATTGAAATTTCTGCGATGGGATTAACGCGCGTATGTTTTTCGGATCCCGATAGGACAGAAATATTGTAAATTAGTCATTTATGACTAAACAACTTTGACGGTTACTTCAATACATGTCGTATGTTTCTAATCCTGTACTAGTAGTTCAAATGTTCTCACAATAACATTATGACTATTAATTTATAAATTGAAATTGTCAATGACTAAATATAAAATATTTGAATATTTTATTTTTAATTTATCTTTTTTTTCCTTAATTCTGCCATAATTTTTATGACCAGTATGATTTCAATCAACCTTTTACATTTAAATAAAACAGAAACATTTTATATATTGTAAGCGTTTTTATTTCATATCAATAAATTTAATATTAGTTGATATGCAAATATCGACATTTAATATATTAATTTTTATTTTAATAAGTTGAGTTATTGCGCAATTTGTAGTGTATAATTGGACAATTTATTTCATGTGTTCTTTGCGTAGATAGCATTTTTGAAGTTGACTCCCCTTTAATTCATTACCATTTTGGTTTCAAGTGCTGATGTAAACATCTTCAAATAAATATCCAAAATATATAGTAATATAATACTATCCATTTTTAAGTGTTTATATTGCAGATTTTATAGGAATACGTGTATCTAGGCTGAATTTAAATGTAAGCCAATCTTCAATTATTTAGATTGGATTAATTCAATAAAAAAATATTGGATAAATTTCTGAACATATCAAGTGTCAAGTTTTTTTTGCCTTGTATTCTATTACATTACATCACATTGAATTCATATCGGTACATATACGTGCACACACCTAGGTATTATTTATGAAAGAGGGGTTTGCATTGTGGTTTATTGTGACATTTGTGTTGCAAATCAAGATATTGCTACAATCAACGTATAGTTTCTAGGAATCTTATAAGCAAGTAGTAAAATAATTTTGAAATTAATAAAGATTTTGCTTATTACAATAATAAATATATGAAATGCAGAATAAGAAAAAGCATTTGAAAAGATAAATTTAACTGATTTATAAAATAATACAACTTAGCAATATACTGTATAAAATGTAAAAGAAAATGTATATATACTTTCCTCTTTGTTAATTTGAAGCAGCAAACACTCTTACAAGATTTACTACGTTAATAGACTGTTTTGTTTATGCACAACTTCCGTTTTGGGTTGACTCTGTCCTCCTACAATGCTGATTTCTAGTACAGAGAAAGAAAATTTTGTTACAACTTAAATAACAAAAGAACAAACAATGTCATTTTTCAGCGGTGAAAAAAATAGAATATTATTCTTCTTCTCAGTGTCAAAAAACAATAAAATTGTATATAAAAAAGGATAAATCTTCCTAATTTCCTAAGATCCTATCTTTTTAAAAGTATTTACATCAATCTTCAAAAAGTTTAAATCACTAAAAAATTATTTAGATCTATTATTATCATGGCCTCAAAAACTCAAAGAAAAAAATTTACTGGTGCCTGTGATAACTGTAGAAAAGAAAAAGTGGGTTCAAATATATTTTACGTTTAAATTTATGCATACTTTCCTAGGTTTCATTTGGTTGCTAACAATTATTTTTAGTGCAAATGTATTTTTCCTAAAGGTTCAACAAAATATCTCGGCAGTGGCAATCAGTCCTACGCATTATCTGGCAAACTAGGTGTTACGACATGCAAGCCTGATCCAAAGTTCAAAAAGAAAAAGATTAATAAATCCAATTCTTACTTCAAAACTGATTTTGGCATTATTTCATCTGGGCAAAAAGTACATAGTGTTTTAGGTGATATACATCAACAAACCCATCATCAGTCCAAACCTAATTCTGGTAATGGCTCATGTCAGGTTGACGCAAGGACCACTTCAGGTAATATAAATCAATACACGGCTTCATTTTCCTATACAGATGCTACTTTGAGTAACGCTTCTGAGCGCACCGTTCCAATCTTTGACACTAATATTTCTACAAGTGACGTATCTAAAAATGTCCTTCCGGTCTATGAAACTAATACTGCTACAACTAAGCATACCCTTCTAACCACTAGTGAAAATATTGAACATTCTCACTGTCAAGAGGATCAAGATAGAAATGAGAACGGACTAAATAAAAACCATACTCCATATCAAAATAACGGCATAGACATTTCTTCTGATAAGCAAAATTCCCAGTCCGTCCCTCAATCTGAGTACTTTAATTTTCCTGAAAATATTGATGATATGGATCCTGAAACTAGAAAGGACTTAGATAGACAAATTCGCGACTGCCCCGACTTTCTTTTGGATGTCCTCGCTCAAGCAGTTGAAAAAGTTCAGAACAAAAAAAATTGAAGACGTTTTCCATCTACAAATTTTTATATCTTTTGTAAATCGGCATGTTTATATATATCTTAAGTCATAAAAAAATATACAGTTAACACACAGTTGTTATTGGACTAGTTATACATAAATTATTTTACTACTATCTAAAATGCATTTTACATTCTATACTATCCTACTTACTAACCTACTTAGTAGGTAGGTATTAATTGCAAGGTAAGAAAAATTAGCTTATGTCAGACTATTGCTGCTTTTTTATTTACGTTCATTTAAATAAATCTTCACGGATTGTTAAAGATGTAAACAGAATAAAGTAAAATAAAGACGTATCAATATTAAATATATTTAGTTATTTTTACTAGTTACGTCGTTTCCTTCAATTTTTTGGCACATATTTTAACTTTGTAACCAGGAATTACCTACACAACAGGAACTAACGTGTCAGTACATCAAATTTAGAAAAACTTTCTTTAGCTTAAACACATCCTGATTCAAAATATCCTACAAACATGATTTTGACTGTCAAGCAAAAAAAATTCAGTACTCAAAATTAATGTGGATAAATATTGAAATTGTCTTGGTATGGTATTTAGAACATTTGAAAAGGTTTCTAAACATTTAATTAGCTGTGGTTTGCAAAGAGTCTTTAGAGTAGTGATTAAACTGTGTATGTTTTATGATATACTAATGCCATGAAGTGTACTATATTGGGTGGAGTCCCATCCTGCTGCACTTACCCAATTTTGTGCACGTTCATCTATTTTGTCATGAAGATGAATAATATTGAGTACACTGTTTTCTCCATATTTTGAAAGTCATTCATGACTGCAAGACAACTGTTCCTTTCCTATTATTTTTCATACTAAATTTACCGCACTGTTTGTATGGTCACTTCACTTGGTCAACAAATTTACTAAGTTTGTTAAGACAATAAATAACGTTGCAAATTGTAACAGACATTAGTATAGAATAATTGATTTTATTTTGCTTTGTTGCAAAACTATTCTATGTTATAAAGAAACAAAATATCATTTCGTTACTTATAAATTTACAAATATTTTACAGAAATATTTTGTGTGTTCTAAGATATATCACATAGGCAAGATTTTTCTATAAAATGACATGAAACTAGATTTCTTTTAATGTTACAAATCTGAGGAAAGAATATGGCAGAGACCAGCATTTTGAACATTTCGAAGACTTTTTGTATGTCTAGTAATAAAATTTTAAATATTCAAAGTCAATTTCATTTGGGAAATATATGTAAATATATATTTACCTATACTTTTTTTAAAAGTATCTTAATTGATTCTTCGTTTTGTTGGTGCTCTATCGTAAACAGTGTTGCAAATGTTTAATTTTGACACATTCTTATGTTTTTATTAATTTGCTATAGTAACCACGGGTTGTGCTGTTAAACATATTATCAATCAACCTCTTTAATTTAGAAAACTGAGCTGGCTGTACTGGAGTAATCTATATCTCACTGGCAAACAGAAAAAAGTAACCCTAAATGTAATAATAATTATATTTATTCTAAAAATACTGTAATACTAAATGAAAATATAAACATTTAAAGGTATGATTTTATATTTGAACTTGAAAGTTAGTAGTATTAGTCGCAGTTTTATTACTGAGTTAAATTGAGTTGCTTCAATAGTAAAAAAAGATGTGTATGTATTAGGTCTGCATTTTTAATTCAACAATACCAAAATATAACCAGATTTTTCTTTATACAATTGTGAGACAATCCTAGAAATTGCAACCTTAAGACTCCAATTTATGGAATAAAATTTGGATGGTACTAATATATGAAAGTATGTGTGCATGTAAGAATTTTGACAAATAAAAGTCTAACATCTCGTTTTTTAAAAATTAATTTATCACGACAGCTAATATTTTAATTTATTTATTTTTCTTGTAAGGATCTATAACATAGTACACAGCATATATTTTAGAATGTGTTTTAAAATGGATGATTGATAAGATTGCAATAAACTTTTGTACCAATATTTAGTAAAATATATTCTTAAGAGTTATTACAGTACATGTAGCAGCTTTCTTCAATTGTGTAATAATTTTTTTACGGCCGTTTTGTTAGTTATATTTGTAGATGCAGAAAGTATGTTGATAATAAAATGGTAAATTTTTCACAAGCTCTGGATTTGAAATGATTTAATTGTTTCAACTTAAGTATGTATTGACAAGCATAGATATTATTATTTGCAGACATATGTAATTATAATATTACAAGTATTTGGAGTTTGTGAGAAATAGTAGCAAGGTCACGGGATGCTATGATGCAAATGAATAAATGTGTGGGTGTTGAGAATGGTCAGAACAAATTTTGTTTTTAGGTAGAACTGCCTCGGTTCTAATATCATGAAAATGATTTCTATACCCTAACCCCGATTCTTTCTCCACAAGATATGCCCTTGATAATTCTCACTTACTGCAACACCGTAGATCACCAATCCACGTCAAACGATGGCTTCTTCACAACATGTATTCCCTCGGGCTACAGCACCTGAAATTATTCGAGCAAATCAAAAGGATTTATATGTCGAGCATTCACTTTTCTACCATATTCAGACAACTGTGCGGCACCTTCTTGGTACCAGGTTTGTTCATACACATCAATCACAACTAGAAACGTTGGCACGTACACTGTATCTGGGATGTACAACAGTCCTTGGTACGAGAACATTAGGTGAGGAATACACTGATATATTTTATGATGGTCTGCCAAGTTTGTCGAGAAGAGCTGGGTTTGTGGCATCAACTACTATACTACCAGCTTTGGTCGAAAGGTACAAGAGCAAGATTAGAAAGTATATTTCAAAGATGGAACAAAATGTAGGGAAGGATTCCAAAATTGGGAAAGTGCTGAAGTATTTTTTAAAATACTTTCCTGATATGAAGACAATTCTCGGTCTTCATTTAGCGGTGTTTTACTTTAATGGCGTTTACTATCAGTTATCAAAACGATTGTTTGGGTTGAAATATGCTTTTGGACATGCAGTCGATGATTCACAAAAGAAAATGGGGTATGAAGTGCTCGGGGCATTGATTTTAATACAAACAATATTTAAACTATTACAATCTTCTGATTCATCAAACTCTAAAGAAGATGATGTCCAACAACAGCTAAGATCAGTCCTAGAAGTTTCTCCCTCCATCACCACCGAGAGTACAACTTCCAATGTAGAAAAGAAGAAAACAGAGCTTCAATCTGACAATAGTTATGATTTTGCAGGACCTGATATTTCATTAGATGATGAGAAGGTATTGGGTTATATTACAGGACAATCAAGAATGTGTTCATTGTGTTTGAGTACCATGACCAATCCAAGTGCTACAATATGTGGTCATGTATTTTGCTGGAATTGCATCACTGAATGGTGTCGGGAAAAGCCTGAATGTCCGCTATGTAGAACATCTTGTGAAGAACAACATATTTTAATATTGAGATAATAAATTGATCCATCTAATGTAGATATATAATTAATACAATATTAAAACTCAAGAATTTTTCGTTAGTCTCTTTTGATGTTCTACGACAAAATCTGCAATCATAAACTATATATCTGAATTGGTATCATTTAAAGATTATGTTTTTACCAGACTCTGAATTTTCATATTTTTTTTTTTTTTTTTTTTGTTGTTGTTGTTTGTCTGTTTACACAAGCAAAAATAGAGGGGCATTAGGGATAAATCCTTGAATAAAATCCTTCATTATTTCAAAAAACTTTTTTTTTCTTTCTATTAATGTATTTTCCAGTTTGCTAAACATTTTATTTCCTTTCCTATATTAATTTATACGTACGTACATACATTTTCATTTTACATCCACATGAAGCCCTATCAATTGAGAATGTATGTCAATGTTTACAATGTCAGTATTTGATCAGTTGATGCTATTTATGTATTAAGGTTAATTTTGGGATGGGTTGTAATGACCTTCTAAGTTGGAATGTAGGCGTTAAAAAACTTGGAAATAACTTAATCTTAGAAACCCATATTAGGGAACCTATGCATAAAAATCATCTTCATGTTCTTAATTGAGAGCATGTATAAAAATGATATTAAATTTGTTAGTTGAAAAAAACAAACGTATAAAAATCATATTTTCTAATCGAGAATATGTACAAAAATCATATTAATTTGATGAAATCAGGGTGAAGGTACATGTACAACATACACGTAAATAATAACTAAAATATGGATTGAATGAAATATTGGAAAGTTGATTTACTTTGCAAGTGCATAAATAAAATGTTTCAATATGTTATAAATATTTGTGTAAATGCTACATATTTTAAATATTCTGATGGATAAGTATGAATATGCCAATGGTATGAAGGTGTATCCATATTTGTGCATTCCTCTTCCATATATTCAGATGTTGGTATGTACATACGGACATTACATACATGCACATGTTTATGTTGCCACAAAAGTTATAATGTAGTGAGGTTTTAATTTCATACAATTTTTATTAATTCGTAAAGAAAAAATTAAATTTTTCTTTGTATTCGTGTTTACGCGACTAATGTTAATAAAACACGTCTGATCAAGAAAAAAAAATTGGATTAATTTGTTAATATATCTTTTAAATTTATATACATATGCATAATGGTATATTTATATAAATACATATATATGTATATATTTATTATCCACGTATTTAGGTAAATGACTTTGATAATATTTTGACTAAGAAAAATGATGTAGAGAAATCTTCCAGTAGTAGAAAAGTTGAATCACAAATTCAAACATGGGAAGGTAAAAGTAACGTTATGATTCATACAATGTATTAATCAGCGTTACATAATCATTTTTTTTTTTTTATTTTCCTGAATGTTGGAATGGAAAAATTAAAAAAATGATTTCTCCCAACTATACAATTTTTTTTTTTTTTGGGGAAAAAAAAACTACTTGATACTTTCTCTCTCTCTACATTCATTTGCATTTATCTAGTATCACAATATTTTATTTATTATGTCAACTGAAATAAAGTATGTTTTTGAAAAACGTATATGTTTTGATTGGATTTATTAGTATTAACAGTTTATTTATTTTTAGAACAACGAAGGTCGAGAAAGATATTCCAGTAAACTATGATTTTGGAAATCTAGCAGTTTTTGATCCTAATCCACTCGATAAATCACTTCTTGCATCAGAAGAAGACCGTGAAACACATATTCAATCAGTTACTCGTGACAATGTTCAGCTTCTTATTGGACAACTTTTGCAACTTCCAGTCAAGAAGACTACCGAAAGCATTAATTCTTCCAGTAAACAAGATTCGACTATGACATTGTTTGTTTTACCCGATCCAAGTACGCAACTTCCACGAGAAAAACCTTTGCCCAAGAAGAAAGAGCCTACCAAATGGGAGTTGTTTGCTGCTAAGAAAGGAATTAAGAAGAAGGCTAAGGATGGTAAATTGGTGTTTGATGAAGATACTCAAAAGTGGGTACCCAAATGGGGTTATGGTGGTATCAATAAGAAGTTGGATAACCAATGGCTGGTGGAAGTTAATGATGATGATAATAGAACTGACCATGCTACTGGCAAGAAGAGAAAGGGTTACAAGGAAGGTGATGAACTTAAAGATCCACGTGCTCTTAGTCGTCTAGAAAGAAAGAAACTCGTTAAGAAAAATCAACTTCAACAAGAAAGAAACGCAAAGAGATCCAAATAGATCAACAAATAGTTATGTTAAATACTAGTATATACTTCTTTTAATTTTATGGCTGATATTTTTCTTCTTTTATTGATTGCTCTCTATAATGTCACAACTTAGTACATACAAAATTACATACTCTGAAATAACTGTAAATCAAAAAAAAAAAAAAAAAAAAAAAAAAAAAAAAAAAAAAAAAAAAAAAAAAAACATTATATTATATTACTAAACCTACTAGGAATTATAAACTTAAGTAAAATTATCTGCTTGAATGTCGAGAAAAAAAAATGAAAATGTATATTTTATGACTTCGTGGATAATGACCGTCGAAAGAAAGTGTTTGAAGTTACCTCAATCGGTTCCCAGTCCTTTTGACTCGCAGTATGATATCGATGTTTAAATTCTTGACTATATAGAGATTGAGGTGATTTGGTATGATCAAATATCTCTGAAACCGAATCAGAATATTTACTAGAACCAGAAGAAACAGAAAATGAAGAGAACGATGGGGTATAGGGAAGATCATCCTCAGTGTTATTTTGAAGTTTTAGCTGATTATTGCCATAAAGATTGCTACAGTCTTCCTGAATATATATTGAATTTCTCGACGAAAATGCAGACGTATTACTAGTAAAGTTGAATTTTTTCCGTTGTAAAAGGTTTGATTGTGAACCATATGATAAATAGGTTATTGAAGTTTTCGATTCTGTTGGATGAAGATGGGACCAGACATATTCTGATTTTAATATTAACGCCAGAAATACAGATCTGTGAATTTTTAACGTCGGGCAGAGAATCACAGATAAACTTGCTAAGGACATTTTATTATGATGTGAATTCTTGACAACCAACGCAAAATGTTTCATAAGAGTTTGGACCACTGCAAATTGCTGAATAGTTAATTCCTGTAGAATTTCCTGAACAATTTGTGTTGGAATAACAAATGGGTCTAGATCTTGTTCTTCCTGCGTAAAGACTGAAAATTTTGTAAATCCTTTCGTATTGACTTCTGCCTCAAAGTCGAGTCTATGATATGCTAAAAATTCATGTCGTTTTACAGGCAGAAGGTCTTCTGGGAGTTCACGTAAAAATTGTTTGATAAGAGAAGTAACAACATGAACGTCAGTACCGAATGGAATATTGTAAGAAGGTCCGACAGTAGTAAACGCGTCATATAGATTTCGAACATTGTTAGTACCACCACTGACACGGTATAAACCCTCTTCTTGTATCCCTTGCTCGTTGATAAATTTAATACATTTTAACAAGAATATAGGTACTTGATAGACGTAATCAGAATGACATAATTGCGAGAATGATGCCCAAATGTATTTAGAAGATAACAAGCGGTTTAGTTCTGTGGCATTTTTCAGCGGCACCCCAAAGACATTATAAAAAGGACAAACCGATGGTTCTATAGTTTCTGTCTCTGTAGTTTCCCAGTCGTGCATGTCACACGTTGAGTTCGTTATCATGATTGTTGCATCATTATATTGTTTACTGGTAATGTCGAAAGGTTTTCTCTGTTTCCACGATCGTAATATTTTACCTAATTTCTCACTCATATCAAGACCATTGAATACATAACAACCAGTAGTTAGAAATTTTTATTCGAATCAAGAATAGGAGCAGATAGAACTGCCTAAATATTAATTTTTTAAACTTCATGAATATTTCCTTTTTTAATTTTCTCCAGGGCAGCGGGAAGTAGAGAAGAGAAAAAGAAAACATATGCAAGGAAACCAAAAACTTTAAAACTTTAATTTGACATTTGAATGCAGGTAACACAGAATGACTTTCATTCAACTCTCTCCCTTTTAACCATTCGGGATCTAACTACAACATTTAGTTAGTCAAAGCATTTTCAAATGTTGAAGTCTGTTGATATACCATGTACTTCAGGAAGAAAGAGAATATTATTTTATCTATTTAAATTTTCTGAGGGAAAACCTCAAAAAATATACAGAACGATAGTTTCCAACTCAATGTGCATACAATTTTCAGCAGTTGTCATAACCAGTTTAGTTCTGCGCTAAAACAGTCATAGTTCTCCTTTACAATTTGCATTAGTATATTGCACAGTGGTGCTCCCTCTCCACTCTTCAAGCGCTAACTAAAACTTGACCCACTCACTGTGCAATAAATACACAAAATCTTGAAATGTTCACCTTAGTCTTCTCCTCTGTGGCACTCTAATTATTTTCCTCCGTGATATCTCCGTTGGCTGTTCTAACCTACTCGACGTTGAGTTCAATTAACGATTTTTCAGTTGCAGCCTGGAGTTGAACCTTCGACTTGCTATAACAAATGTGTAGGCTTTGACCAACTGGAAATTCAAATTACAGCACTATCTTTTGTATCTGCGAGTTGTATTCTTGCTAAGTTAAATGAGATGTGATTATCGACTGAGGCAATCAATCAATCGTCATGGGGAAGTCCAGAAACCACATGTGCCGTGGTATAGTAACGATGTTAGGGCAGAGCGCTGTAACAGGATAGAAAATGCCGAAATAAATGTGCTCTGTCCCAAGTTCGAACCAGCGATCTTAAATATTAAACCAGGTTTCTTACATAATCAAATACCTACTGCTTATTTTGATATTAGTCAGAAATCCATTGTAATTCTCAAATTGAATTCCCACCCTTTTGTGATTTTTTTATTTTCTGCAACTTTTCAAGATATATTTCAACTAGACTATTATTGTTATTCCACTCCCTACATCTCCATCATCACGTTAATATTGTGAAGGGAAACGCGTGAATTCTATAATAGCATAAAATTCAATTCTAATCCACCATTGTTCTACTGTAGGTATCTTGTTTATGGTGTTATTGATTCAACATAACTAACTCTCGAGATAGTATAACTGCCCTCCGAGCGCTTCTCTGAAAATGGCAAGCCCAAGCTCACAAGTAGATAGTATTACTGAAAAGCTCAAAGATGATAGCATAGGTATGTCTCCAATATTTTCTGTCTTGTTTAACTTGCTCTAACACGGATAGATCTAAAATCTAAACTTGTCTCAATCAACGAGTTACGCGAATGCGTGGAGTCAAACCAAAACTCTCAGGATTATCAAAATTTTCTTACACATGTTATTCCAGCCCTGTTATATTTATTGGAACATGTTAGCATCAGCTTTAGTAGTAGTTCCATTGAACACGTAAGTTTCTTAGTGTTCTCTTCAACTGTGACATTCAGATGACTAACTGTACTACAGCGTTTGAGAAATTGCACATTGGATATCATACAAAGGCTCGTCGCAAATGAAACCCTCAAACCTTACGCCCCGGATCTTTTGGAAGCAATAATGAAATTGATTAAAACCGATAATGAAGACAATGGTGTTATTTGCATGAAGATCGTAACAAATTTTCACAGAACTTATAAAACACAGTTACAAAATCAAGTCGAGCCGTTCTTGAATTTAGTAATGGACATCTACAAAAATATTCCACAGGTTGTCAAAGATACATTTTCCATCAATGCAGTACAATCTACCGGTAATACCCCGGTCACAACTTTTCATTCTCCTCGACCACTGTCTCCTTCTATGGGTGCTGACTTCACCAATGAACATTCGTCAAAACTTTTGCAAAGATCAATGTACAGTTTTAAGGTTCTTACAGAATGCCCAATTATTGTTGTTCTTTTATATTCAAACAATAAACACCTTGTTGAAAGTTCCCTTACAGCGTTGATTCCTCATATTATTGAAATGTTAACGCTTCAGGCACCACCTCAGGCAAATGCACATGCGGCAGCTGCTTCTCGCGGTGAAGTTTATACTTCAATCTCTCCACAAATCAAAAATCGCACTGCATATGGAGAATTCATCACCGCACAAGTCAAAACAATGTCATTCCTTGCATACGTATTGAGAAGTCACTCTCTTATTCTTAAGTCTTATCATGAAATGATTCCTGATTTTGTTGAACGTCTTCTTAAAGATTGTCCTTGTGAACTTTCAGCTGTTAGGAAAGAACTTCTAGTTGCAACAAGACATGTTTTATCTACAAATTTCAGAACAATGTTTGTTCCGAAAGTAGATATTTTGTTAAATGAAAAAGTTCTTATTGGTGATGGTCTAACCGTACATTTAACTCTCCGCCCACTTGCATACAGTACCATCGCCGACTTGATACATCATGTACGAACTGAACTTACCCCGGAACAAATATGGAAAACAGTTAAAGTCTATTGTAAGAATCTTCAGTATGATACTCTTCCGACTAGTTTTCAAATTATGAGTGCCAAACTTCTATTGAATCTTATTGAACGAATCATGAATCTCAACAATAACTCAGATGGTCGTCAAATTATGATTTTAATTCTCAATTCTTTTGTACAGCGCTTTACTACTCTCAACAAAACTTATGATCATGTTATGGAAAGCAACAAAGCGTTTATCGAGAAAGAAAAAAAATCCAAAGAAGACCTTGATAAAAAGTACTCTACCAATCTTGAAGTCGATTTTTCAGTCCCACTTATTGGAGAAGAAGATCAATCTCAGGGTAATGAAGGACTCACGAAGGACATTAGTAGTTATTTACACAGAGAATCGAAAAAAGAACTAGATTTTTTTGACGTATTTAAGGAAAGCACAATCAAACTACATGCAGACCAAAATGTTGACGAACTTCATGACGCCAAGTACTTGTTTAAAAATTTAATGACATTTTTAAAAACTGTCATGTTCGGTCTCAAGTCTTGCAATCCTCCGATCCAAGGTGATTTCACCCCTCAACAATGGCAGGAATCTGCTAGAGTATTTAATTATGAACAAATATCGATTTTCAGACGATTATTCCGAGAGGGTTTACTTGGCCATTTGTTCTTTGCACAAAGTACATCTCAAGAACTAACTAAGAGCGGATTTGACTTTTCTACTTCTAATCTTACAAACAGCAGTGCTAAAGATGAAACAGAATTGATGGAGACTTTTGCAACTGTATTCATTCATATTGATCCTGCTTCTTTTAATGAAATTGTTGAAGCTGAATTACCATTTCTCTATGAAGCAACCTTCAAAGATGCAACCCTTTTATACATTCCTCAATTCTTCTTAGCAAATGAAAGTACTTCCTCAAATTTTGGAACTCTTCTCATTTCATTCCTAATAAAGAAATTACCTGAACTAGGAGATGGTGATCCTGTTAAATCTGGTATTTTAATTCGTTTGTTCAAACTTTGCTTCATGGGGGTTAATTTATTTCCTACTGCAAATGAAAATATTCTTCTTCCTCATTTGAGTAACATGATTGTTGAGTCTCTTGAATTAACTACCACTGCAAAGGAACCTATTTATTACTTTCATCTTCTCAGAAATTTGTTTAGAAGTATTGGAGGTGGTAGATTTGAAGCACTTTATAATCAGGTTCTACCATTGATTCAAGTTTTATTGACGTCATTAAATAATCTTTTGGCGACTGCCAGACGGCCCCAAGAGCGTGATATCTACGTAGAATTGTGTTTGACAGTGCCAGTTAGGCTTAGTGCATTGGTACCTCATCTAAGTTATTTGATGAGACCTTTAGTTATTGCATTAAATGGGAATAATGAGTTGTTGAATCAAGGGTTAAGAACTTTGGAACTGTGTGTTGATAACCTTACTTCAGAATATTTTGATCCTATTATGGAACCTGTCGTTGGTGAAATTATGCAAGCTGTTTGGAAGCTTCTCAAACCTCTTCCAGCCAATCACCAACATAGCCACAATGCTCTAAGAATTCTTGGTAAAATGGGAGGTAGAAATCGTCGATATTTGACTCCTCCAAATGATCTTAAAAACATTTCTGTGCTTCAGCAGGAAGTAAGCGTTTTACTTGATATTAACGGTATATCTGAAACCCAGCCTTTACAACTCACTCCTGCTATATCTTGTGCTTTGGAAGTTCTTGAAGATCCTCGTTTATCTACTCATTACCTCCAGAACGCTTATAAGTACTTATCCTCTGTACTCAAAATGTTCATTAATAGATCACCTCCCCCAGAAAATCTCACGGAAAATATTCAAAATTGTATATCTATCATTATTAAATCTGATTTCCCAGAGGTAGACACTCCTTTAGGTCAAAACAAGTTTGCGGATGTTAATCAGAAAAAACTCCAAAATGAATTGTTTGAGAAGTTGCTTCAAGCTATGTTTTTTGCCACTTCTATAACTGAGGTTAAAGATGAAGCATCTGATTTGATTCAAAACATATGTGAGCACTGTGTACTATTGGAAGTTGGAAACTTGGTAATTGAAAAAAGAAGACGTACTCTTCCTTTCAATCTTGAAGAACATGAAGGGATGCCCCATCTAGATCCAAAGTCAATTCTAACAGCAATTGTTTATGCTTTATGTCATGTCAACAACGAAGTTAAAGAAACTGGTAAGCAATCTATCACCCATATTTTCCAGGCTGGTTTATCTCTTTTTGGCACCGCAGATGAAGTTCAAAAGTTCCCAATGTTTAAATTTTTCTTTGGAACTCTATCTCATACTTGTTTCGAAGCTGAGTACTATCGTAAAGCCGGTGCTTGTTTAGGTTTAAAAACGTTAATTCAAGAACTTGGCATTTCAATATCTTGGATTACTGATAGACAGTTGGAATTTGTTAGAACAATGTTCTTTGTGATCAAAGATATTTCCAGTGATCTTCCGTCACAGGTTCGTTCAGAAGCTCATGATCTACTTTTATACGTTCTTGAAGAGTGTAATAAGGGTATTACTGAAGAAAAAATGACTGAGCGCCCTTACAAACAACTTACCGGTCTCCTTGCTTATGAACTTGGTAATGCTAATGCAGTTGTTCGAGAGACATCTCAAAAAGCTCTTAATGTTTTGTCCGGTGTCACGAACCGAACAGTATCTCAAATTTTAGCACCAGTTACCAATATTCTTCTACCTCCTATCTTTACCAAACCTTTACGAGCTCTGCCATTTTTGATGCAGATTGGTCATATTGATGCTATCACATTTTGCCTTGGTTTAAAAGATCTTTTGGAGTACAATGAGGAACTTAATCGTTTAGTAATGGAAACACTTGCCCTTATAGAAGCTGACGATGAATCACTCATGAATCAGACAAAAATGTTTGAACATAGGACCGCAGAGCAAGTCATTCAACTGCGTATTGTTAGTATTCGACTCTTATCTCTTGCTTTGACTATTCCAGAGTATCAAGCTATTCAACAACCTCAGACACGATCTAAGATTATGTCTGTTTTTTTTAAGGCTCTCTACAATCGTTCGAGTAAGGTGGTGGATGCTGCTCATGCAGGTTTACGTGCAGTTGTTGTCCATAACAATCGACTTCCTAAAGAAACCTTACAAAATGGTTTGAGACCTATCTTATTGACACTCTCGGACCATAACCGATTGAAAGTTTCAAGTTTGGAAGGTTTGGCTAGATTATTAGAGGTTTTGACGAACTACTTTAAGGTTGAAATTGGAAACAAATTATTAGATCACCTTAAAGCGTGGTCGGACCCTGCTGCTCTGCAACGTTATTCAATTAAGACTCTGCAAGTTGACATGAACGTTAAAATTATAGTTGCTATTTTGAATGTCTTTCATCTTTTGCCTTCAGGAGCATTTGTGTTCATGCCCCATCTTATGAATAACTTGATGAATTTAGAAAAGCAGATTAGACGTCAGCATAACTCTCCTTTTAGAGAACCAATTGCAAAGTTCATGAACAAGTATCCAGCGGAGTCATGGGAGTATTATCTTGAGCGATCAACTGACCGTAATTTTGGTAGACTTTTTACCTCACTATTAGCAATGGAGCCCTGTACTGCCTTACGATCTCATATCCGTGGCAATCTTGCTGATTTGACAGCTAAGTTTTCTGGTTCTGGCAATGAAGTCGAAAAATGTATTCATATTTGCAATTCTATAGCAATATTGGATGCTCTAACATTAGATGACCAAACGTGGATTACTACGGTTCGTGAATTTTTGCTGAAGTTCCCTGGATTGATCACGCATGTTGTAAAAGTATCAAATGCAGAACCACCTCTGTCTCCTCTACTTCTACAAGTTGAACAGTCTGTTGAAAAATTCCAAGAGACGTTAGTATCTTATTTAGACCAAGAGGAAGATACAGAATTACTTCTTTTAACTATCAATAGTATCTATGCGAGTAACCTTGAAATTTCACATCAGTTACAAGATTTTATCTTTAATAAAATGGTTTCTTCGGAAGAAGTTGAAAAGAGACGAAAGTTTTTACTTAAAACTATTGAATTTGTTACAATAAGATCTGATTCCACTGATGCTAAACATTTTGTTGTGAAAAATATTATTAATGCTACTCTTATTGTCGAAGCCCATAAACGAGGTGACCTTCTTACTCTTCTGGAGAAGCCTACTGGAAACGGCAAAGGGGAAACCCTTCTTGATGTGGTTCATGAACGTATCTGGAAGAACAACATACATGAAAGTCATGAAGATAATCACGGAACTATTGACTATTTTAGATTTGAGCTTTTGAATCTTTCAGCTTTATTTATTAAACATTGTTCAAGTCTTCTCGCTGATGTTAAAAAAGATTTAATCAAATTTGGATGGAATTTTATCAAACTTGAGGATACTATTAGTAGACAAAGTGCATATGTCTTAGTTGCATGGTTTTCATCTGTATTTGACACATTACCAAAAATGGTTTTCCAAGTATACACTCATCTTCTTAAGACTCATCAAAACGAAGCCAAGATTTTGGTTAGACAAGGCCTGGATTTACTTGCACCCGTGTTAAGAACTAGAGTCAGCTCTCCCTTGTGGGCTAAATGGACTCGTAAGGTTCTCAGTGAGGATGGAAATAATGTTAATCAGGTTGTCAATATTTATCAATTTATTGTAAGTCATCCAGAGTTATTTTTCGAGTTCCGTGACCATTTTGTGGTCAATATTATTGCTGCTATGCCCAATCTTAGTTTGATTCCTAATGCTCCATCAGAGAATCAAAATCTAGCAGTTGATATGGCTGATCTAATTCTTACTTGGGAAAGAATGGCCAATGAGCAAGCTGAGAATATTCCCAAAGGTATCAAGAGAAAAATTAGTGAAATTGAAGATTCTGGTGAGACCGCTAACGACAAGAACGAAACGGATGATACAAAAAACAAACCCGACGATGTAGATGATAAATCTGAGGAAAAAGAAGAGAAAAAGGATGTTGCTCCGCAATATTTTGTTCCTTTTCCTCAACGTGAGGCTTGTATCACCTATTTGATTCGATTTGTTTGCGTTTCTCCTAAAAAGATTACTGATTCACCACTTGGAAAGAAAACTCTTGGAATTCTTTATCATCTTTTAGGTAAGGATAATTGGCCTGAGGTTACTGTTAAGCTTGCATTCTTTGACAAGAGTTTAGTTCAGAATGATATCAATGAGGATCCAGGATACACTTTGTGTATCAATGCACTTCAAGTTATTTGTGTTACACTGGGTCGTAAGTCTCCTGCCTGGATTGTTAGTAATATTCAGTATCTGAAATTCTTACTCGAGAAGTGTATGAAGAGCAATAAGATTGAACTTCTTACTCATCTTGTTAGTGTCCTAAATATTATTTTTAATTCCATTAATTCTGAGTATAAGGATTCAGATGATGATGATGATCCTTCAGAAGTCGCAGAATTCATTTCCCATATTTACAACACAATTCAGGAGAATCTTTCTTCCAATTCATCTGTTGCTTCTGGTGTAATGCTCTCCTGGGCTCTTGTTAAATTTAGACCTTCAAGTGTTAATGATACCCTTATTCAAGCTCTAATGAAAGCTTTTGGCAAACTCAGTAAGGATGCTACTGGAGGTAATAATACACCTACTTCTTCTACAGCAAATGGTACAGTTAAAGAAGAAGCTAGTTCTGAATCGGGTGTTGAAAGTCAATTTGTTTTGCAACTGTTGGCCATGACTATTGATATTGCTTCCGTGCGTATTTCTAATTTAAATGATCAAAGGCGTGTCTTCTTAGCATATTTCTCACATCTTATTGACCGTTGCACCGATAGAGATCTATGTGTAAAAATGATTTCTACAGCTAGGCATTGGGTTTTTTCCAAAACTGACTTATTCCCTACAACAAAAGAAAAAGCTGCTATTCTTTCTAAGATGATGGTATTTGATGCTCGTGGAGACAAAGAGTTGGCTTTGAAGTTTTATCAAATTTTAATTGATATTTATACCAATAAGTCTACTTGCAGATCTGATTTAGCTGTAAGAATGGAAGCATCGTTTATGGTTGGTACAGGAATTGATAATATTGATATTAGACAGAAGCTTATGGAAATCTTGACTAATAGTTTGGATGGTAATGCTTTGAAACGTTTGAATTATGTCATTTCCGATCAAAATTGGGAATATATTGGTGAATCTCAATGGTTGAATCAAGCTCTGCAAATTCTATATGGCGGAATGAACGACACTCCACTTTCTCTGCGCCAAAGAGACTTTAACACACCTAGTTTTGCCGATATTATGGAGGGTGTGCCAAAGAATTACAACTGCAAATCTGAGAATGTTCCTAATATTAAACAAAAGTTTATTGAAGATCGAGTTGAATTCATAAAATCAATATCCAACGTAACTGCGCAAGACATGTTCAAACCATTGTCTGAGATACAGTATAAATCTCCTCAGTTGGTACACAATATGTGGGTAGATTTGTTTCCTATAATTTCAACTTCTATTCCAAAAAAGGAGAAGATCGAGTTTTTAAGATCTTTAATTTCTTTGTTGTCGAAAGATTATCATAACAGACAGATAGATAAGAATCCTAATGTTGTCAAATCTCTTTTGGAAGCTGCTTCGAAGGTGGAACAGTTACCTCCCCATCTAGTGAAATATCTTGCTAGTAATTTCAACTGTTGGTTTGATGGTCTTCATATCCTTGAGTCTATTTTTGCTAAGACATCTTTTGAAAACTCTAAAACTAGCCAAAGTAATATGGATGCCCTTGCTGAAATGTACGCTGGATTACAAGAAGATGACATGTTTTACGGTTTGTGGAGAAGACGCGCCAAGTATTCCGAAACTAACACAGCTGTATCTTTCGAACAATGTGGTCTTTGGGCTCGAGCAATGCAGACATATGAAAATGCTCAAATCAAGGCTAGAAGTGGGGCTCTGCCCTACAGTGATGCTGAATATGCTTTGTGGGAAGACCATTGGATTCTTTGTGCTCAGAAACTTCAACAATGGGATATTCTAACTGAATTAGCCAAACATGAATCATTTTCGGATCTTCTTTTGGAATGTGGTTGGCGAGTTGCAGATTGGGGTGATGATAAAGATCCTTTAGAGCAAACTATTAAAACTGTAATGGATGTTCCTACTCCTAGAAGACAAATATTTGAGACATTCTTATGCCTACAAGGATTAGCTACTAAATCCGATAATACTCAGGAACTCTCTCGAAAAGTTGACGAGGGTATTCAACTTGCGCTTAGAAAATGGAACTCTTTCCCTAGTAGAATGACTGGTGCACATATTCCTTTACTGCATACTTTCCAGCAGTATGTTGAATTTATGGAAGCTAGTCAAATTTACCAAACTTTGCACAATACCAACGCCAAAAATTTAGATTCCATGTCTCAAGAATTGAAGAGTATTTTGCAAGCTTGGAGAGAAAGACTCCCTAATTTGTGGGATGATATTAATATTTGGGGAGACCTTGTTGCTTGGCGTAAACATGTTTTCAATGTAATGAATACACATCTTGCACCTCTCACAAAAATTTCTCCTAACGGAAACTTTGGTTACAGAGGATATCATGAGTTAGCTTCCCTAATCAATCAATTTGCACATGTTGCGAGAAAGCACGGAATGTTGGATGTTTGTCTTGCTCAATTGCACAAGATTTATAATTTACCCAATATCGAGATTCAAGAAGCATTTTTGAAATTAAGAGAACAAGCCAAATGTTACTATCAAACACCTAGTGAATATCAGACAGGTTTGGATGTTATTTCTAACACTAATTTGGTTTATTTCGTATCTCAGCAAAAAGCAGAATTTTTCACTTTGAAGGGTATGTTTATGAGTAAGATGGGTGCCGATACGGAAGCCAATCACTGTTTTTCAACTGCTGTCCAAGTTGATTTATATCATCCTAAAGCTTGGGCTGAATGGGGTCATTTCATGGATCGTCAATTCCAAAAGAATCCCAGTGATATTCCACAAGCCAGTGTTGCTCTTAATTGTTATTTACAAGCCGCTGGACTTTACAAGTCTAGTAAGACAAGACCTATTCTTGGACGTATTTTGTGGCTCCTTACTATTGATGATCCAACTGGTACAATTTCCAATGTTTTTGAGAAGTTTAATGGTGAAACTCCTGTTTGGTATTGGATCACTTATATTCCTCAGCTTTTAACAGCTCTGTCAAATAAGAATTCCAGATATCCAAGAGAAATTTTGGCCAAGATTGGTAAGAATTTCCCTCAAAGTGTTTTCTTTAGCTTGCGTACATACAGAGAGGAATATAATAATATTCAAAGGCAAGCTATGAATGCAGTTCGAGCACCAGGTCAAGTTCCACCAGGTAGAGGTCACCAGCCTTGGGATCATGTTGAAGAAATTTTGAATATTTTGAAAACGGCTTATCCATTACTAGCCTTGTCTTTAGAAGCTTTTGTTGATCAAATTTATCAAAGGTTCAAATGTACTTCGGATGAGGATACTTACAGATTGATTATGGCATTATTGAATGAAAGTGTGCAATATATGGGAAGGTTCCAAATGCAACGAGATAAACCATTACCTACAGAAGCAAATATTGCTAAATTTGCTGAAAGTGTTATTCCTGACTATGCTAAGAAGGCTTTTGAAAATGATTTTGTGAAAGAGAAACCAGAGTTTGAAGTTTATGTTCAGAAATTGCGGAAATGGAGAGATTTATATGAAGAAAGGTTGGATAAACGACCTAGCACCATCAATTTGGAAGCTCTTAGTCCTCATTTAAGTGAATTCCACTATCAGAAGTTTGAAGAGATTGAAGTCCCTGGTCAATATCTAGAATTAAAGGATTCAAATTTGATGTTTATTAAGATTGATAGAATTTTGTCAACAGTTGATATGGTTAGAGGTTTCTGTCAGAGTTACAAACGTATCAAAATCTTAGGCAATAACGGTTGTATTTACAAGTTTGCTGTGCAGTATCCTTCTGGACGTCAATGCAGAAGAGAAGAGAGAATTAGTCAGTTGTTCAAAATTCTTAATGGAGTTCTGGCCCACAAGAAGGAATCTAGAAAACGTAATCTTCAATTCACTTTACCTAATGCAGTTCCGTTTTCTCCTCATATTAGAATTATTCAAGATGATCCTAATTATATTTCAATGCATGCTATCTATGAAGATCACTGCCGAAGAAATAACAGAAGTCGTGATGCGCCTTTGGAATTTGCTGCTAAGAAAATGAAAGCTGCATATGATCCTAAACTTCCTAAGCCTGATATTGCCAGTACTAAGATGGAGATTTTAACTGCTATTCAAGCCACTATTGTCCCTACTACAATTCTTCGTGATTATTTTGAAAGAACGTTCGATAACTACGAGTCTTTCTGGTTGTTCCGAAAACAATTTGCCTATCAATATGCTGGTGTTACTTTCATGACATTCCTAATGAGCATCAGTAACAGGTATCCTCACAAGTGTTTCATCAATGTTTCTAGCGGAAATGTTTGGTCAACAGATATGCTTCCGATGCTTTCTGCTAAGAATCCTCCTATTTTCCAGTCACCTGAACACGTTCCATTCCGTCTTACGCCTAATATTCAAGCACTTATGGGACCTATTCTTCTGGAAGGGCTTTATACTGTCAGTGTTACTCTTATTGCAAAATCTCTTATTGATCTTGATCAGTATCTCAGCATTTTTGTTCGCGATGAATTGGTCAGTTGGTATATTACACAACAACGCCGACCTGTTCCTAATGATCAACAATTAAGAGAGGCCACTACAATTAATGTGAATATGATTGTAAAGAGGGTTTTGGCAATGACTACAGGACAAGGAAATACTCCAGCTAATCAAACTGTAATTGATTTAGTTTCACAAGCAGTTAATCCAAGATTCATGGTTCAATGTGATAACTTGTGGATGCCTTATTTGTAACTTGTAAGAATGGGGTGTGTGTGAAAAGGAAAATTATTATATAAATTGTTTTGTTTCTGTTTGTTGTATTTTTGTGTTTTTGTGTTTATTATTTTTATAAATATGATATTACTACTCTTATTATATTGATTCTAATTAATTTTTAATAATGATTGATTTATTAAAATATTTGAAATGCCGTAATAGTAAAAATATGTAGAGACACTCTCCATCAAATAATACTGAACTATGTTTGTTATTTACTACTATTTATCTTCTCTTTTCTCTTCCGTACCTACCTAACTACAATTTTTAAAAAGCTTCTGAACTATTGGGAGGCTACGTAGATGTAAAAAAGAAAAGTTTCTGGAAATTGATGGTGTAGATATTTGAGTTATGGATGAATTTGAGTACAAAAAAATATTACGCTAATTAAATGTCTTAGTCCAGTTTCGAAACTCAGCATAACCAAAGAGGTTAGTTCCAGTGCTTATAATAGCACTGCGCAGTAATTTACGCAAGGTTGCATATAAAAATTAAAAATAACAAAAAGTCAAAACAAAAATTGTTTCAGTCTTTCTTTCAAACAATGCACCACATATGCTACGTACACAGCAGTAAATAGTTGGTCTACCACGAACAAGAAGAGCACAACAACCGACATCAATTCGATAGACAATGCTTAGAAAAATCGGATTTGTGCGTCGGAAATTTGTTTTCTTTGGATATATTCATTTGCTTATTGTGACATGGATAGCTCTTATTTATTACGCGGAAAGGATTCATCCAGGAACCGAAATTAGACAGTGTCGATGGGATTTGTGGGATCATGGTAATGGTGATGAAATGAAGACAGAGCGAGTGGCGTTGTTTGGAGATCCACAAATCATTGATAAAAATACGTATCCTGGAAGGAATTGGGCATTTGAAAAGGTTACAGAATATGTCACTGATTATTATCATCGCAAGAATTGGATTATGGTAAGTCAAATCTTGGGCCCAAAAACATCATTTTTCATGGGTGATTTGTTTGATGGAGGACGTGAATGGGATGATGATACATGGTTAAAGGAATACAAAAGGTATAATAGTATTTTCAGTCCTATCCCCGGTATGAAAACCGTCATGTCATTAGCGGGAAATCATGATATTGGGTTTGGTGATACATTGAATCCAAAAGCCTATACTCGGTTTGAAAAGTATTTTGGATCTCCTAATTCTGTTCACACTGTTGGTAATCACACATTCGTTCTTCTCGATACTATATCTATGATGAACAGTCAAAGCGAATCAATCTATCAACGTCCCTACGATTTTTTAAACAACGAACTTAACAAGGATTCTGAAAATCGCAAACATCCACGAATCCTTCTTACGCATGTGCCTCTATATCGGGATCCAAGTACTAGCTGTGGTTCCAAACGTGAATCTAGAAAGACACTTCCCTATGTCAAAGGTTACCAATATCAAACAATGGTATCACCACAAGTTTCACAAACTATTCTTTCAGCGATTCAACCGATTGTAGTCTTTTCAGGTGATGATCATGATGCTTGTCATGTTCAACATAATTATACCCTTTCTTACAATGATGAACAACTTGAAATGACTACTGACGAATTCACAGTCAAATCTACGTCAATGGCTATGGGGATTCATCATCCAGGTCTTCAACTTCTTACTCTTCACTCAAACGGTAGTTACCAAACCAAAATTTGCTATCTTCCTAACCCATTTCAACCTTTTATATTCTACTTTCTTTACATTCTATTCACCTTCTTTACACTTCTCACAATCCACTTTCTATCCATACTATTCCCTACCAATCTTTTGAAATTTATCAATCATTCTTCTATTTCTCCTTCTTCGTCCTCTTCTTTTGAAGACCCTCTTTCTCCTTCTACAGATTCAGTCACACTCCTCTCTTCTTCTCTACGTCCTGATCCAGACACTCAAATTCACCGAACAAAAGCTCTTAAACATACACTACCTCCTTTCGACGAAGAAAATATCAACCCTGAGATCAACTTTCAATCATCTTCTAATAATATTGGTGGTGGTCAATTTACAAAAATTTTAACTTCTATATCTTCCCTAAGTAATTGGAAACCTCTGATAAAGGAATTGCTTATTATTGGTACAATTTCTTTCTCATGGTATATGGTTTTAGGCTGGACAATTTATTGGAATTGATTTTGTTTCATAGTTATCTAGATGTTATATATGTTACAATAAGTTGTAGTACATTGATATAAAACGGAATAGCAACAATCCTCTACGTCGTAGTTGGTTTAAACAAGTGGATTCAAACAGGAGTGATACACGAAGTAAATTAAAAAAAAATAAAAAAGCCTTTATAAAAATCCATAATGTTTGCACATATAGTAAAAAAGTGTTTCAGCCCGTTTATCATTTAGTAAATGTAATCAGGACAGTGAAAATAAGAAGCAAAAAAAAAAAAAAAAAAAAAAAAAAAAAAAAAAAAAAAAAAAAAAAAAAAAAAAAAAAAAAAAAAAAAAAAAAAAAAAAAAAAAAAAAAAAAAAAAAAAAAAAAAAAAAAAAATAAAATAAAATAAATAAATAAATAAATAAATAAAAAAATAAAAAAAAAAATAAATAAATAAATAAAATAAAAAAATAATGATAAAAATTGAATTCAAAATTGTGATACTTAATATATATATGAAATATTTATTTTTTAAAAAAAAAATAAAAGTTGAGTCTAGCTCAATGAAGTATAGGAAAAGATAAAATTTAGAAATAAAAGTTGATATATAACAGTTTTGACACTGTATGTAATAAATCAAATCAAAAACCCAAGTGGATATTGTAGAATTTAGTGCTTTTTTTTGCAGGAGCTAGATTTACTGCAAGAAGAACCACCACCAGAGACAGAAGAACTGCTACTGGAACTTCCATTAGAACCGTTGCTTACAGAAACAGATTTGCCAGAGCTTGTTTGACTGCCACCTGTGGTCGAGATAGATCCAGAACCATTACTGGCATAAGCTTTTCCACTGCTTCCAGAGCCACTGCCACTAGAACTGCTACTAGAACTGCTGCTGGAACTGCTGCTGGAACTGCTGGAACTGCTGGAACTGCTGCTACTACTTCCACTGGAACTAGAACTGCTGCGGGATTTGCTGCTGGAACTTCCTCCATTTCCACAACTTCCACTGGTGCAAGAGCTTCCGGAGCTTCCGGAGCTACCTGAGCTACCTGAGCTACCTGAGCTACCTGAACTACCTGAGCTGCCGGAACTACCTGAGCTGCCGGAACTACCTGAGCTACCTGAACTACCTGAGCTGCCGGAACTACCTGAGCTACCTGAGCTGCCGGAACTACCTGAGCTACCTGAGCTACCTGAGCTACCTGAGCTACCTGAGCTACCTGAGTTACCTGAGCTACCTGAGCTGCCAGAACTTCCTGAACTTCCTGAACTGCCAGAACTACTAGAGGAGGATGACTTACTTCCACTTGAACTGGAGGAACCACCGCTACAAGAACTTCCCGAACATGAACCACCCCCATATGTTATAACGGTTGTGGTCCCACTGGAGCTGGATTTACCAGAACTGCCACTAGCAAGACTTGAACCAGAGCAGATACCTGAAAGGCAACGACGGACTCGATTCTCTGGCAAATCAATTGCCAAATCTTTATCAGAACGAACAGCTAGTTCTGACAACCCTCCAGCACTCCTCAATTCCAAATCAACTGGAAGCGCAATAGTTTCAACTGCAACAAGAATGAGCAAAGAAATTTGTTTAAAAAGGACCATTGTAAATAATTGATGTTGATAATGTTAAGAAGAAGAAATAAAATTGTATATAAGATGATAGAAATATAACTTTTCAGATTGAATTGGATTAAATTGAATTGATGAGAGATAAATGAAATTAGAAAGAAAAAATCATATCCTTTTATATTTCAAATCGTCAGGTCATAAGTATATTGCATGTACAAAAATCATCTTTTACAAATGGAAATACAAAATCAAGTAACATTCGTAAAACTCCAATAGTGTATTATAACTCAAATATAATTTTGAAACGGTTCTGACAAGATTTGTGAAAATTTTCCTTTTTTTCAAAATGTATTCGAGTTTTGAATAATTGATTTATCAAAATATTGTTTTTATCAGTTAATAACTAAACAAAAAGGTAAGCTTTTTGTGAAACATTTACTCGGAAAATAAACTGGGTTAATCAGGTACAAAGTTCAAGTATCAAGAAACTTCCGGCATAAGACAAATATTCTAATTTTATAATACTCAGTTGAAAGAGCCTTTTAAAAAATACTATTAAATTAACATGTTTTCTAGACCATGGAGAATTCTTTAGCACAAACATACATTAGTATCTTCTAATACCTTATTTAAATAAATACATATCTTAATATTTTACACTTTTCAATATGTGGATATGTATTTCTAAGTCTAGATATTTGTTTTTATTTCTTGTATGGAACAACCAAAATCATAAATTGCAAAACTACTTGATATTTGTCATAAACATAATCATCACATAAATGTTTATCATAGAATAGTTTTAATATACAGTCACTGCTAATTACGTGACTAAATAAAAAAATACATATAAATATTTGATCAGTGGAATAAAATTTAAAAATATATTGTATTTCAATATCAAATCAAAAAAGTAAATTTTCTGTTTTTGTATTGCATCTAACTAGTATTTGAGCAAAGTTCCAACATAAAACTCTTTCCATTTAATAAATTCTGGCTAAAAATAAATTTATTAAGGAATTTAGTGCTGCGTAAATGTTAGTAGAATAATTTATAATTGTATAAATTTTTCCTGCTTCAAATTAGTTTCACTGCTAAAATTGATTTTTTTTTTTTTCAACACTGTTTCATTTGGTTATTCTACATATACTTTGAAGTAATGGGTTTTGCTTAAGGAACTAAATCGAGATTTCAGCCTTATCTAAACAATTATATAGTTGTTAATTTATGAAATCGAATTTCAAAATTTCCATGTTTTTTTAGTTACTGTCCAAATAATACTACCATTAGATCATATTTGTAAAAGGTTTTGGTTTGTTTTTGGCATTTGAATAGGTCTGTCTAGAAGGTACGTGGACGCATGTAGGGATGTATGATAGATTTTGAATGTATGCGCTCTCATGTATATTTGTTTGAAATAAATGTCTTAAGATATTCTGAAATCGACCACTCAATTTGATGGTGATTCCATTAAATTACAACTGTATCAAGTATTGGAACTAAATGTTGCCATATCAAAGTCAATCTTGGCATATATTAATATTCGCTTCGAAAATGATTGGGTCTCATATATATCATTAAAATAGGCAAGTAATACTTTTTTGCAAAGTTATTCTGTTTGTTTGTTTCGTTGGAATTTCTAAATAGTGGTAATAACATATAGGTACGCAATTCAGTATTTAGAATATATGATGGTTTGCAACTTGCTGAAGCCGCCTGAGTATCATCTCTATTTGTATATGAATTATTCGCTGAGCATTACATTTCAATGGAGTTTGTCTCGACTGAGAATTTCCTATTAGTCCAATAATAACAGATTTATTGTTTTCATAGTAATATTAATAAGGTTAATAGATATTTAAATGTAAAATCACTCAGTATTATTGCTATCTCCTTAAGCACAGACCTATTGGGATACTAAATATTTACGGTTTAGATACATATTCCCCCATGTTTTGCAATAATAAGATTTCAGGGTATGCTAACATTTTAAAATACCTTAAGTTCTATGCTTTATTTAAAACTATCAAGGCTTTTTTAACCTTGAAAATTAGGTCTTTGCTAAACTTAGAATAATATTAGGTATTTTGTGCAGTATAATATCCCAAAACAGACCAGGTACATTATTTTTTGCAATGAAATTTTACTACCTTTTTCTCCACCTTATTGGGTTTCATTCTGATAAACATATAACAATAGTATAGTGACCTTAATTATTACAACACTACATTTTACCAAGCTTCAAAACTATGTAAATTTTAAAAATAGTCTAGTTGCATCGTTTCAAAAAAGATACCCCATACCATTCTTATATTTTAAATTAATTCAGTTAAATAATAAAATGAGGTAAATGTCTATATTAGTCAAAGAAATAAAATATGAAAGTAATATATTCAATTATTTTTATCGTAATGTTAAATTCATATTGAAGGTAAATTTATTCCGCTAAGTGTTAATTATATTTCCTTGTAGTAAATTGTAAGTTTGGATATTATACCTAAGGGGACTTTTAGTGTAAAGTAATATTTAAATCGTCGCGTATGGATACAAATGACAATTTTCTGTCTAAATGTCACAATGATCAGCCTTCGTAAACTTGCTGAATAACGCCAAGCTATTACATTTATTATTCGGGATATTTAAGAAAAAGGAAATTTTTCTCTTTTGCGTATAAAAGGCTGAGTGAATGTTAATGATAAAAAATAATAATATATTATTATCATAATCAACAAGAAAATACTGTGTAATTGAAACTTGCATGGTTACCATTGCTGAGGCTAAACATTTAATTAACTGCTTTTAACTTAATGACTTATAAGCGCTAAACATTCCTTGAAGTTCTGTGCAATACTTACTTTTCAGAAACATCAAAATGCAAAATATTAAAACTAATGTAATGGAATCATGAAAGATAGAAAATTACTATGTTATAAAAACTCTAAATCGAAATTTTACCATGTAAATAGGGATGTGAATAAAATAAATACTTGATTCAGCTATAAAATTAGATTGTAGCTTCAGCAATTTTTATGTATTAAAATTCTGAGTAAAACATTACATATAGACTATCATACATTTTCTACTGGCAGATGGTACATGTATCCTTAGCAAATTTACCAGAGAACACTCGCTTTGGTCAGTTTTAGGGAATGAGTATAGGTAAGAAGTCACGACAATACTATTATAATGACACCAAATACCCAACTCAATTTCTAGTATATTTATGTATCTATTTTATATTTTGTAAAAAGAAAATCTATTGCAGATTTATTCGTAAACATATCCAAATATAATTTACTCATACAGTTTCTAAAAGAGACCCTTCCTCACATCTTTAAAAGATTGTTCTTTAATTATAGTCTTTCCATATTCTAGCGTCAAATAGTGTAAAGTTTTCAGTCCCAGTAATTTAATATATTCCAGCGCCTTGTGATAATTTAATCCAATTTGGTCGATTCCGTGCGAATCGCCTGACAAACAAAACCTTCCTCCATCATCAATAATACCTCTTGCAATATCTGGAGAAGGGAGTTGGTCATTTCTTTCTAATAGTCGAAGAATCAACCTCAAATAAAAAATCAATACTAACTGCATATTCAATATTTTGTAATACTTTGCTCCAAACTTAAAGTTGAGTTCTGGGATCAATAAGTGATTGTTGAAGCGGAGAAAATAGTCAGATCAAATCAATATGTCCGATCACATTTGGATTAATAGTAGAAAGTATTTTGTATGATCTTAGGGTAAAATAAATCATTTTTGTAATTTAATTAAATATAATTATATCTAAGTTTTTAATAGAATTGAGATTGGCGATAAGGAGTCCTGTGATAGTTGTTTGTCTTGTGTATAGCGAAACTGAAGGATCAACAGCTTGCATGGAGTATTTATTACCCTAACCTTGGGCCTTTTTGTGGTATTTTCAGGATACGACAGAACTTAGGTTTGTTGTAAATTCGATAGAACAAGGACTTTTCAAGCATTTGATAGAATGAGTTTATACGGATTGGACGAGCAAGCGCAGCAGCTGTTGCAGGAAAATACATTCAAGGTTGGTGTTTTCGATGAATAGAATTTTGGCAAATTACTAATTCCATAATCAAGGACCAATTTTCACCAAAACGTTTCATAGAGCAGCTAAGCAGAAACCACAACGGTTTGGCAAGCTCTACCGAGGGTGAGTATAGCAATTTTGTCTGTTATTGACTGGAACTAATTAGTTGGCTGAAGCTTTGGATCCTAAGCCGTATATTAGAACTTTTGAAGCTGCATTGCAACAATTACAAAAAATACATGCTGATGTGTCCAAGCGAGAACAACAAGTTGCGAGAGATGCCGAGCAGAGTGAAATTCAGTATAGCAAAGAGATGACTTCAATTTCAGGAGATTTGAATGGAGTTTTGAATAGCTTCGGGAATCTTGATGCAACTGTAGCGGATATCTATGCGACAACATCACCACTTAACAATCATCTAGAAAAACTTTCGGTGCAATATGAAAGATCGATAGAAAGCGGTTTCCTTATTAACTGTTATCTTGCATTTTATCGAAAAGGGGCATGTCTAGAACTAGAAAAACTATGGGAAGGTGGTCCCTTAGAAAGACGGCGTTGCGCCAATGTCACTCGTCAACTCCAAGTTTTAGGTAGAAAAATCGACAAGATCCCAGGTGCAGAAACTTCACGAGACAGAATTGATAAGTTTGCAGAGAAGATTGAACGTGATTTACTAAAAGATTTTGACAATGCTTACAGATCTGCAGATTTGAACGTCATGAGAACTTCGGCCGATACATTAACTGATTTCAATGGAGGTGCAAGTGTGGTTCAGTTGTTTGTAAACCAACATGAATATTTCATTGTACAAGAAAAACTTAATAATATGGAAACTCTACAGACAGAAACTATTTGGGAAAATCTAAGTAATCCTGATGGTGACTCTACGGAACTTGAAGATATTATGCAACAGATGGTGGACGAATTTGAACGCGTAATTGTGAACGAAATAGAAATTATTAAGAAGGTGTTTCGTCGAAAAGTTGCTATTTTGAAAGTATTTTTACAAAGAATTTTTGCACAGCGTATACAACAACAAGTTGAAGCATGTTTAGTCATTGCTGAAGAAAAGTCTACACTTACTTACATGCGTTCGTTGCATATTTGCTACTCAAAAGTGGGAGCTTTAACAAAATCTCTTAAAGATGTCTTTGCAAAGCAAGAAATTGATCCAGACGGTGAACTCTCAGTTCTTCTTGATCAAAACTTTTCTGATATATTTGTTCCCTATATTGAAAGTGGTCGATATTTTGAAGCAGAGATCCGTAATCTCCACGAAATCATGGCATTCGTCTTGATGAAATTTACAACTAGTCAGAAACAATTTACAGCAAAAGAACAATCATTATTATCAAGATTTACTGGATCACTCAATGATGTTCCCACTTCTAGTAGAGAAAATCTATCTGTTAATGGCAACAATTCGTTGTCCTCTTCTGGGACTGGAAATGGTACACCGGAAAAAAGTCAGGGCAGAATAGGACAATTTATGAGAGCTGTTCGTTTAGAGCGTACCAATTCTCATCAAAGTCAACGTAACTCTGGCACAGCTACTCCTGCTGAAGAAGAAAATGGTTTTGAGGAGCATACAACATTCTACAATTCGGTAAAACTTGACCAAATTCAGCTTATATTATCTTATGCAGCAGAAAGTATTAAAAGAGATTTAGAATTGGCAGATCCAAACGATATTCCAAATGACGCGAAAACATTTTTTCATTTGTTACTTGATGGACTGGGACGAGATGTGGCAGAAGCGCTCTTAGACGAGGCAATCTTGACTAGTACAAATCAAGATCCTAAATCAATAGATCTTGGATTTTTGACCGCCATCCGACAGGTAACTGGATTCATCTACCTTATATCGGAAACAATTAAGACAGTAATAGCTCCTATGATGCAAAACAACGATCCTTTACGGCAACACACAGTAACGTCATTGAATACATACTTGGCGCGTTGCGAGAATAAGCTTAACCATGTTACTCAAAATTCAATTAATATTTGTCTCGCACGTATATCATATCTTCTGTCAAAACAAAAGAAAAAGGATTACACATTCAAATCTAATGAAGTCTCGCATCTCACTAATACATCTACGTGTATTGAAGTTAGTCAGTTCCTTTCTCATATATATGATGTATTCTCTGAATCTCTTGATGGTCAAAATCTTAGTTCAACATTGATTGAAATTGCTGATGGATTTAGGGATCTTATCTTAGAACATTACAAGAAATTCAATGTCAGTGAAGGTGGTGGTTTAGTCCTCAGTAAAGACGTGCAGGAATATCAAATTAAACTTGATGAGTGGTCAGTTACAGAAGTTACAGAAGATTTTTCACTGGTGCATAACGTGGCAAATCTTTTCACAGTCCAGTAAGTATTGTGGTTTTTTTTTTCTTTTTTTCTCTTTTTGTTTGTTGTTACTAACTGATATATGATAGACCGGAATCACTTCAAAGTTTAATCAGAGGAAGTCAGCTTTCTCAGGTCAATACTTACATTTTGAGAGAATACCTTCAACGCAGATTAGACTTTTTCACTGCGGGTATCAATAAAAAGATATCACCTGCTATAAATGATAGACCCATGACAGTTCCAATGAGTTTACCAGTGTACCCTATGGTTTAAGCGACCTTTATTGCGTCGTTCCATTGATTTTTTTTTTTTTTTTTGAGACTAATTCATATATATTTAGTTCAGTTTACTTCGTACAATTTTTAATTAATAACTACATGTCTACCTTTTATCATTTTTACTTTTCTAATACCATTCTACATCACAATTTTCTTCTATCATCGCATATAGTTGATACACAGGCTGATTAAATAAATAGATTGATTCCCTTTTGTAAATAGAAATATAACGTTTTAACCGGTAGGGATTCAGAGGAATTCATTCATTAATTCGTAAAAATGGAATATATACAAAAAAAATTCCAACGGAGAATCTCAACATCATCTTTCACTTCAAAATCGTATACAATTATCATAAAATTTTTCAAATAATGATTATTCTTATGTCATCCTAACTACATTTATATTCCAAAATATACTTATTCTCTAATTTCGTCATCAAAAATAATGGTTACTTTTAGTTGAAGGCAGAAGAGAAAGAAGCAGTGACGTCCTTAAGCTTAGCAAGGAGTTCTTTTGTGAGTTCTCCCTTTTCAGAGATAGTAGAAAGAATTTCAGGTTCGGTAGCCTTAAGGTGAGCAAGGAACTCAGATTCGAATCTACCGACCTCAGAGATAGGGATATCGTCGAGGTAACCGTTAACACCGGCAAAAACAACGGGAACTTGCTCTTCTGCACCAAGAGGGGCAGATTGCTTTTGCTTAAGAAGTTGGGTAAGACGCTCACCACGAGAAAGGGTTTGCTTAGTAGAAGCATCAAGATCGGAACCGAATTGAGCGAAAGCAGCGACTTCACGATATTGAGCCAAGAAAAGTTTAAGAGAACCAGCAACTTGCTTCATAGCCTTAACTTGAGCAGCGGAACCGACACGAGAGACGGAAAGACCGACGTTAATGGCGGGACGGATACCCTTGTAGAAAAGTTCAGCTTCCAAGAAAATTTGACCATCAGTAATAGAAATGACGTTAGTAGGAATGTAAGCAGAGACATCACCACCCTGGGTCTCAATGACAGGAAGAGCGGTCAAAGAACCGGAACCGAACTTCTCGGACATCTTAGCGGCTCTTTCAAGAAGACGAGAGTGGAGGTAGAAAACATCACCGGGGTAAGCTTCACGACCAGGAGGACGTCTCAAAAGAAGAGACATTTGTCTGTAAGCAACAGCTTGCTTGGACAAATCGTCATATATGATAAGAGCGTGCTTAGCGTTATCTCTGAACCACTCACCAATAGCACAACCAGTGAAAGGAGCAATGTATTGAAGAGGAGCGGCTTCAGAAGCAGTAGCGGCAACAATAATAGAGTACTTAAGAGCATCGTGTTGTTCAAGGGTTTGGACAAGTTGAGCAACGGTTGATCTCTTTTGTCCAACAGCAACGTAAACACAGTAAAGCTTCTTGGATTCATCGGTACCATTGTTCCATCTCTTTTGGTTCAGGATGGTATCAACAGCGACGGTAGTCTTACCAGTTTGACGATCACCAATAATCAATTCACGTTGACCACGTCCAATAGGGACAAGGGAGTCGACAGACTTAAGACCAGTTTGCATAGGTTCGTGAACAGAACGACGGGGAAGAATACCAGGAGCCTTGACTTGGGCACGAATCTTCTCGGTAGTCTCGATGGGTCCCTTACCATCAATGGGGTTACCAAGGGCATCGACGACACGACCCAACATAGCAGGACCGACAGGAACGTCGACAATGGAACCAGTACGACTGACACTTTCACCTTCCTTGACAAGTCTGTCAGAACCGAAAAGGACAACACCGACTTGGCCGGCTTCCAAGTTAAGAGCCATACCCTTAACACCGGAAGAGAATTCAACAAGTTCTTCAGCTTGAATGTTGTTAAGACCGAAAACACGGGCAATACCATCACTATGAAAAAGAACATAAGTTAGTAATTGATACTGTCGAAAACAGAATTACTATTGGTGGTGAAAGGTTTAGACAACAAACTGAAAATTTAATATCCAGAAATCACCCAGCCAATAAAAACCTATTAGTACATACCCAACGGAAAGAACACGACCAGTCTCGTTAAGATCGGCCTCACCAGAGACACCTCTGATACGCTCCTCAAGGATGGAAGAAACTTCGGTAGGAGAAGCCTTAGCAGAAGCAAGACCTCTGACAGCGACAGGCTAAAACAACAGTTAGAATCAAGAGCAATTAATTGATTTCTTACAAAGGAATTGAAATCGAATTGAAACAAAAAAAAAGTACTTACGGTAGAGACAGCAGCTCTTCTAATAGAGAAGGGAGCGGATTGACGTAAGACAGAGCGCAACATTGTTGAAGAAGAGTAGGGGGAAATGGATAGTGAGGATGGAGAAAGGAAAGTTCTGAAAAATTACATAGGGAAAATTAAATTTTTGGCCTATGGAGAAATGTTCTCATATGACTAATCTTTAATATGATTGATTAGTCAAAATTAGGTACATAAACCCAGTGGTATTGGGACGTTTGAGGATTCAATTGGTCAAACATATTGCTGTGCTGGAACTTTCCTCGACTATTATTGGTCCTTTTTGAGTGTCGCGAATAGACCAATAAAAATTGCGCATCTCTCAACAACGATGAAGGTCGGGGGAAAACCCAGCGTTGCTCAGGAAACGGTTCCTGAACCGAGAAAATATGATTCATGATATGCCTTCAAACATTAATAGAATTGATTCATAGCCAAATGTTTGTGTTGGTGGTTTGAATTTTCTTCGTCGATGTGAAATTTTCTCGAGGGCAATTCTATTCTAACCGTTGTGTAGATATTTTTACTTCCAATTGTTGTTGTGTTACGTAATAAAAACATCGGATTTGCTAGCACACAAAAGTCTTATACGTAAATTTACTACTTAGAATTACATAAACAACATTGCTAAAAAAACATTATTCAAATTGTCTCATAGATGTAGTTGATTATGTCATATGTAATTGTGTAAATGTTACATAACTATTGCTAATATATGATTAATACATCTAGTGTTACCCTCACTAGTACAATTATTTATGTCCTTTCTTTTTTACTGGTTTTATCGTTGATTATTTCAATTCCTATCCTATTGAATCTATAGGACATATAACTGTTAACATATCTGTAGAACTATGCATCTGTAAGAACATTGTGAGAAATACAACAGTCATTTTCAAGTTTGCTTCCTTCAAGTTCTCGAAATGAGCCCACTTTTGGTCCTCGTAACATGACTAAGATTACAATAGGTATTATATAAGCAATGCAGAACCGACCACTCAGAAGCCTTCTTTTTTGAATCCCCCCAGCCCGAGGAGGAGAAAAAGAGTTTTCTTTTATTTTCGAACCCTCTAAAAAATTTCTCCTTTCTGCTGTTATCTTCCTCCTCTCCTCCCTCCCTCTCTTCTTCAACAAACCAACCCCAGAATTATATTTCTATACAATGCTCTCTCGTTCTCTCATTCGTTCTGTTCCTAGAACTTCTGTTCGTCGTTTTGCTTCTGAAGCTGGTAAGGTTAGACCTGCTTTCACTTACCCCGCCGACCCTGTTGCTGCTAAGGCATTCATTGACCTCGAGAACGCTACTATCGAACATTCTAAGGGTACTGGTGAACTTTGGCGCAAGCTTTCTATCTTCATTGTTGCTCCCATCATTGTTGCTACCACTGTCTTTGTTTTCAAGAACGAATTTGCCCACTGGGAACACGCTGCTCAACATCCCAAGACTGGTGATGAACCTCAATACGAGTATCAAAATGTCAGAAGTGTTAAGTTCTTCTGGGGTGATGGTGACCACACTTTGTTCTGGAATGACAAGTACAACCACAAGAAGGAAGATTAATTCTAATGAAATTAGCAACTATTTTATATCATAAATCATCATAATATTCAGTCATGTTAAACACTATTCTTGTTCTTTTCCCTTTTTTCCTTTTATACATTTTTGATCACTATTCAAGGTAAAATCGGGTGATCATAGCCCCACTTATTAATTGGGTTATTTTATCAACCTTGGAAAGTATGTAGACCTGTATGATTGGATGTATCAAGGTAGCTTATATATTGTAGAACTCAATTGAATATCTTGCGAAATTATTATTCTTCCAAAAATAAGATATGATATATTTGGTAATGATCTCTTCAGTAAATTCCACCGACAGTTGTACCAAATTAAATAGTTGAAGATTAAAAAGTTAATCTAGAGGACTTGGACTTTTCTACTGCTAGTATGCATGTACCAGATTTCCATAGTTTGTTAGGTATCTAGGGGGTATGTACACATGTGCATAGATTTATTGTTCGAATACATGTTCAACCCTCCTTTTTACTGCACATTTTGAAAAATGCAAAATTCTAAACACTTCTAAAAGAAACTTGTTATACCACTATAATGCTAAAACAAGTAATATATATATGTATGAATGCTATTTAATTTCTGGATACCCATAGGACAGAAGATTCTACCCATTTACAGACTCTGTGAAAGTTGTATTTTTCTTCATTTGTCCAGACCCTGTGTAGGTTAAATTCTTTTTCATTTGTCCAGATCCTGTGTAAGTTATATTTGTCTTCATTTGTCCAGACTCTGTGTAAGTTGCATTTTTCTGCATTTGCCCAGACCTGTTACTAGTTTTATTTCTCTTTACTTGATCTTCTTTTACATCTACATCAAGATGATAAAACATGTTGTTCAAATTGAAAGGAAATTTGACACCCTTAATTCTGTTAGTTAAAGATGGATGATTGGTTTCATCAGACACTTTTTCAGCTTGCTCCTTGCGGTCGGAAGGTAGGTCGTCATCACTTCCACTACCCAATATGTTACACAAATGTTGATGAACAAAGTAATGTAAATGATTATGTTGAAATGTTCTAAGGGATTCTCTTCGACTAGTATCTTTAGTAGCACATCGTTCATCATTTTGGGATTCGCATTTAAAGACAGTTTCAGTTGTAGGCACAGAACTATCATCTACGGAAATGTAAATTTCTCCGGAATGATGGGCATAGTTTCTGAAAGGAGGTTGTCGAACAAATGCATCATTTTTCTTGGTGACACGGAAAATAGTATTCTGTGTAGTGTTTGATAGAGTTGTAGAATAATGCGTGTCAAACCAGTCAGCAAAGGCTTTGTTAGCGTATTTAGGAGACCCAAACGATACAATTGTATTCGGGATGCCTTTAAGGGTGAGATCTACTCCAATAAGTGATGCCAATACACCTCCATATGAATGACCAGCCACAACTACACGATAATCTTGATATTCTATATCATTCAAATAGGTCAAAATTTGTGGTTCAATAACTTTTATCGTACGACTGTACATCTCCATAATTCCCCTATGTATTCTACAATCTTGGGTTGCTCCACCTACAACAATAGGTGGACATTTGTCTTCTTCAGTTGCCCATCCTCCATACGGTGTAAATTCATCAAGAACAAATTGAGTGGAATGAAACAAGTCAGAACTTGATTGAGCACCACGAAAGGCCATTATTAACCATTTACGGTCATTATCTGCGGCTAAGAATCCATTAGATACACGTTCAGTCATCTGCCCACCATCATACCAGTTGTATAAAAGTTGAGTGTTCTTAAAAGCTGAGCATCCATACCGACAAACAAATGGTTCTTGAATGCCTTGAGTTCGAGTTGAAATGCAATATGCTATTTGAGTGTACTGAGAAACCGTTTTAAGGAAATTCAAAGTATCTTGTGAAATATGTTCCTGTCCATTGACTGAAACAGAAAGTAACATAGTCAGAAAAATGAATAAACAAAGCATTTTGATCAGTCTTCTCAAAATTTGAGGTACGGATATGTAGTAGCTATAGATAAGGTTAAATGTGTAGATATGTGCCAATTATTTGTATTCTCACAGGGTAGTGTGATTAGAGGTGGTGAAAAACAAGAAAGTGATGAATTTTATGGGTGAAGAAGTTGACTATGTGAAATGTAAAAAGTTGTTGATGTGACGAACGTAGACGCTCTCCATTTGGTTTAGTACAGCATTCAAGCACCTAACTATTTTAAAGTTCAGGTTTCCACACACAACAGCAAGTGGAAATTTGTTATATGTGTACATATCTAAAGATCTAGACTTTTCCGGTAAAAAATGGCATATCAATTGATATATTTTGCATTACATACAGGTAATACACTAAAAGTCCATGTCTAATATATAATTCCAGTTGAATAGAATATGACTAGAGAAATCATCACTAAGTGCCCAATTACTAGCTTGAATATGATCAGCCACATTTGAATTGATATGTGCCAGCATGCATAGATATATCCTTGCCCCGTTCTTTAAAAAACTTAATTATCTTTCAATAAACAAAATAAAAAGGATGCCCTCAACAAATAATACACATTTAGAAAGGTACAAGTGATAAATATGTATTAATATATGTTTTCATATGTGTACAGGAAGATTATGGTTGCGACTTGTAGATGTCATTATTTTGAACTCTTTACGACTTAGGGATGTGCCCAAAATAGAAATCTCAGGAATATCATGATTGTTGATTATAAAGAATGTTGTACCTGCATTAACATTGTTGGTAAGTTATTTTTCATGAACTACATGTATTGATTTTAGTAATCAACAAATCAATTAATTGTATGATTATTTCATACAAATTCTTAAAATGGAATGGGATTTCCTCTAAGGGAGTGGAAAGAGGGGTCACTTTGAATTTCTAATATTAAAAATTTGAAAAACTGGACATTGTCTTTTCCATATAGAAAAGAAAAAAATTGTCCCGCACGTATTTTTTTTTTTTTTTTTTTTTTTTGGAAGTTACCTGCTTAAATGGTCTAATTTATATTATGTTGTAGAGATGTTGTGCAAAATACTTTGGCAACCATCGAAAAGTACTTACCTACTAAAACTTACCTTCATTTGAAGTGGAAGTGATTTTGTTATATTACGACAAATAGAAATTTTAGAATATAAATAAAATAAAAATTATAATGTGCAATTATATAAAAGATTGCGTATGTAGCAATTATTTGTATGTTTGTAATACTACATACCTACCTACCTGTTTCTTACGGCAATTGTCGCAAGCTCTGGTTACGTTCTTTTTTCCCGGTGGCAAAGTCATTTTGTGTTTTATTTTTTGACTTAGATAGAGCAAATTATAATTTGTAGAAGTATAAATAAATATTCTAATATCAGGTGTTTTCGTCGGTTAAATAGTTTTGTTTTTTTTCCTCCATTTATTTCAAAGGTGATTATACTCAAATAATAGCATGTAATTTTTTCTCAAATTTTTAACCAGCAATTTTTATTACTATTATCAAGTTTTTAAAGTCTACAATTTGGAGGTTACCTTGTGAATTTCCTATCCATTTTGATGTGATCTCATTCCATTATCATATGTGAGACTTTATTTAGGAAAGCGTTAGCAACTTCACTGCTAAATTGTAAAATGTTACCCATTCAATTAATGATCTTCTTAACGTTTTTTTAAAAAAGAAAACTCTTTCCATGTTCATTGAGATAAACGACCAACTAAAAAACAAATAAATGATAAAAATGAATATTTAATTTGTTTGGTGAAAACAATTAAAACGTTTATTACGGTGTCTCAAAAAAATAATTCTAACATATAATCACATATATTTTTACAATTAATGAACCTCCGAAATAAATTGACTTTAAAATAACTTTACACACTAATATATAACGAACCTACAAAAAAAGAACTATTTAGAATTTTTGGAAAGAGTGAGTACAAGTTCACCACCATGCTTTTCTTCAAGAGTTTGTTGCACTGTTGTGTTATTAATAGGGCTACCTTCTTCCATATTCTTTTGCTTTTCTAAATGTTTACGAACATGATGATCACCAGTGTCTAAGTGAACATTTCTGATGAAGAACATTAAAGCGAGCATAGGCACAGCAATACATGTGGCGACTATAGCAAGAAGTTGAAGAGTTTCGCTGTATGATAAGTTTATAGCGTCACGAGCAGCTGAGCCCATAGGAAAACTTTTGGCAACAGACATGGATTTGAAAATGGCTGTAGCGTTTTGTTGGAATTCTGAAGGAAGGTTTTGAGCTAGTTCAGATGGAAGTTTTTCATTCCAAATTGCACCTCCAATTGTTGTACCAACGGCACCTCCGATACTCATTGTTGCAAAAAATAAAGCAGTGGCAACGGCGACTTGTTGTTTATGAACGACTGCTTGAACAAGGACTTGAGAAGAGGTTTGATAAAAACCTCGACCTACACCAAAAATTACTTTGGCAGTAATGTAAGATGCTTCGTTGGTATGGCCTCCATTTGGCTTGTTCACAAGATATATCATAAGACCTTGTCCTAAGATGACCATGGGGACTCCAATAAATACATACATTTTGGCTCGCTTGGTGTATTTCATAAGAATTCCCACAACAACTGAAGAAATTTGAAATGAAACTCTAAGCGAGTTATCAATTCTAGTAGCGGTTCCAGCAGAATAGTTACCAGCTACTTGGAGATACGATGGGAAAAACGAGGTAAAACAGGCATAATTGCAAAAGTCAAGTGCACCAATTGCACATGATGCAAGAACTGTAGGATCCTTGACCATTCTATATGGAATAAATGGTTTTTTGGCATATAGAGAATCCCAAACAAGAAACAAAGCAAAGCATACAACACCAATAACTAACATAACAATATTTCCTGCCTCTTTCCATCGATCTGTATTAGATTTTCCGGCTATGTTAAGAGGAACAAGAGCAAGCGTAAGACTAGCAGTTAGAAGAAATGCACCAAAGATATCAAGTTCAATCCATAGTAATTGGTAGACTTTTTTGTACCATGGGTCTTCTTTCTTAATGTCTTGCATAATTGCAATGATACGTACCTCACCGTGTGCTTTGGCCTTTTTGTGAAGCCAGAACATAATACCAATAAGGGGAGCAGTACAAACAGGAAGAATAATTGCCCACATTCCGTAACCCCATCTCCAAGTACTATGTTCAAGCATAGATTCACCTACAATTGATCCAAGATAGAGAGTAGGAATGCTAGTAATAGCTTCAGGAAGAGAAGCCCATAAACCTCTGTTAATCAATGATGTAGTATCAGCAATAAAAATTTGTTGCATAATTGCATATCCAACTTCACCAAAAGAATCAAAAATATAACCAGCAATATAAGTACCAATATTGGTTGATGCCGCACACAAAATATAGGAAAGAGTTAAAAATGTAATAGCAGCGGCGAAACCTTCAGCTCTACCAAAGACATCAGCCAATTTAGCCATAACTGGATACGATACAATGGCAGCAATTTTGTAAACAACAGCAGCAGTTGTCAGCATTGAATGAGAACTGAATGCTGATGTAGCCCATGGAACATAAGTACTTGCAGCATATTTAGAAAAGTTGATAATAAGTGCTGAAAAGAACAAACTACCGTAGGCAATTATAAGAGCTTTTTTATTCCAAGCAGCTCTAAGAGCTTCAGCAACAGCAACACCATGTTGCATGGATTCATAGTCCGAGTTCTCATCAGAAAGATTTTCCTCTTCTCCAGAATTGGAAGTATTTGAATCAACATCTTTGTTTGACTCCTCAGATTGTGAATCAATTGGATTCACAACCTCAACATTGCCAGTCTTATCCGACATTGATAATAATTACAGAAGAATAAAAATAAAAAATAGGGGCTGTCACTGCGTAAATACTCCTAAGATAGCTTGTTTAAATGTGAGAGACGGATATGGTTTAGTTTTTATAGATTCTTTTGATAATATTATTTCAGGGGATCTATTTTCTAATTTGGAACCAGAATTTGAAAACTCTTCTTAGTGCTACTACTGGTACATATACACTCGAAACAGTACGCTCCACTATGTATATGTAGCCATAACACACAGTTTTCTTTGTCTACTGCAAAGATTTTTTTTCCAAGAGACAAAAAATTGGAGGTCACAATTGGTAGGAAATTGAACCCGCATGCCCAGACCATGTCGTCTATCTGAATAATAGGTAAATTACACCGCTTCATCCAGTCCAAATTTTCAAATTCAATTCAAATAAAAAATAAAATTCATCTATTTAAAAGTAGGTTGAAAATAATTTAAATTAATTTTCAAAAGACGCCTAAAATATCAAATATTAAAACTTATTATCAATGAATTAATTAACCAAGCACTGGTTAATATGGTTCTTAGTTATGACGTTATTTACAAGTTATTCGCCAAATAATGTTCAATGCAATAACAACGTTAATATATTTCTACCTTATGCACTTACTTCAAAGTTGAAGACAAAATATGTGTTCCTGCGGGTAACAACCCTGTAATATTGTGTCAAATCATGAATTTCGATTCCTTTCTCTTCCTTAATTATCTTCTCATGGAAATAAATGGACCCCAACCAAATCAGCTTATTTCTTAATTTATACTTAATTTATACTTAAATTTAAAGCGACATATGTATTTAGGTAGCTAAACTAAAAACAGATAAAAAAAAATAGAATGGAAAACATTTGCATATAATTAAAACGGTATCGCCATGCATGTATTTACGTACGTCTATCTACATAGAATATTTTTTGAAGTGTTAGAAATCAACTTGTATTGACATGTGTAGAAATTCGTAAGTACTATGTCTCAACGTAACTGCATAAACAAGCCAAAAATACTTATAATATAGTACATGTAGTATGTATACACAGTACGCAAGAAGTATATTGGTATACATATTTTCTTAGACATGGTGATAGTATTATAATAATTTCAAAATTCTGATTAGAAATCTCCTCCAAGACCTATATCCATATTCTTTTACGTGGCCCTGAAAAGCCATTGCGTCAACATCATTTTATAACCATCGCAACGCTAAATTTTATTTAGTAACATTTAAACAGACAAAGAAAGAAAATTCAACAAATGGAAAATCAACGAATGAAGTGTGTACTAATATTTTGAAAAAAAAATCTTTACAAATCACCAATGGCATCGTATTATCCAAGAAAAAAATTATTCCGTTATGACATCTATATATTTAGTGTGAAATACATTATCACTTGACAATAAGAAAAAATGGCATAGAAATAAATTTTAGATGATATTAACACACAAATATTGATGATTGATATAAAAAGAAAGAAATTTGAGCAGTTTATTTAGCCAATTTATATCCTTAACATGAATATTGAGAGAATTTTTATTATATTCAAATCCCTTGTAGCAATTCAAAACAGAAGAGTCAGTAGAACGTCCACAGTACTTTGTTATTAATAAATAAATATTCATGTTTTTCAATTTTACAAAGTGTGCAAAACATATTAGAATTTCTTTAATTGCAGAAGGTCTCCACCTGAAAACCCTTAACTACTTTAGAAGTATACTTGAAATGATACCTTTAATTTATTAAAAAAAGATACGTTCAATAAACTCAAATATAAGTAATATTATGAATATGTAGAGTCCATTATATATTGATTTGTTTATTGACAATTTTAGTTCTGAAAAGAAACTCAATAAAAGAAATTCAATGACAAACCCAACATACGCATCCTTCCCAAATTATAATCCTTACAAATTTGAAATATATATATATATTAAAAATTTCATATGGAATTAAAGGAAAAATTATATTTTGAATTTAGTGTGATCTTAAAACAATAAATGATTGAAAATACAAAAAGCAAATATTATATGAAAAGTTGTATCAGTTTGATGGAAAATATTGTCAGGGATATATATATAAATTTGTGCTCAGTTGTAAAAAAGTTGAACTTGAGCTAAAGGCTCTTTAAATTTACAGTTTTAACCACACAAGTATCACACTTAATCGTACCAAAATAGTCAGTGATTATGTTTAAATTTAAACCAAAGATATATATCAGGTAAAAAAATTGAAACTAAAATTAAATGAAATCTATTTACAAAATTTCCTATGTACATATTTAAAGATGTGTTACTGCTAGTATATTATAATATTTGTGCCAATAGTAAGGGTGGTCGTCAAGTTCCAAGGTGTTTACTGTTGGTATTGTAATTTTAATTCCATGATTGACAAATGTAACAGTTCTTTGAATAATTTAATAAATGAATAAATTAACAAAATTTAAATATCTCTGAGCCAAATATTTCTCCTTCTTTGTCTATCTTTTCTAGCATCATGTTTACGCTCAGACCAACTGGACTTGATGATTCCTAAAATATTATCCATTTCGTCTTGTCTTTCGGCGGTGCTGTTAGATGCAATTGAAACAAAAAACTCACTGCAACCAAACTTTTTAGCCAAAGCCTTTCTGGTCCATTTTGCTGGATCTAATTGTCTCAACTGTTGCATTTCCACTACTTGATCCTTACTTAAGGTGTATGACTTTTGTGATTCGGTCAAAGGAGGCATTGTACTGATATCGTATTCTTTTTGATTCCAAATAGCATTTCTTCTGGGATCGCTAGCGGGAAGAAATGCACTAGGGGTTTGATACGGTGTTGGTGCTGCTGAAGGAGGATTGTAAACTACACCTTCTGGTAATTTGGTTTTGGTCTTACTAGCAGATCTTATGGGATGAAATTCGGTGGGAAATGGGGTAGGAACATCCTTCTTCTTAGAGAAAGACGACACAGATCGTCTGAAAATGATACTTGCTGAACGGGTTGACATGATTTTGGAATATGAAACTATGCGCAACGAGTCAGATGGAGAAGAACGATGTTTTTTTCAATGTTGAAAAAAAAAAAAAATATTACCGTGAACAGACCAAGTAAAAAATTTATGTTACCCGGATTTCCCTTAAAAAAAACTCCAATATTATCACCATAAACCATATAAATTGATATCAGATGGATACATCGATGTACTTGCGGTTTTCCCTTCTATTCATTTGAACTACTTCATAAATCAGCCTTTTGTTAACTAATTTTGTAACACAGTTTCTTGATCAACTTAGACTTGTGGCAGCGATGATTTTCCAATTAAAGCTAGCCTATATCATCATCATCAGTATGATTATTATTAAATATTTACTGGATATATATTCAACTATTTATCTACGAACCTTGAAATCTAATAACATACATAGGTAGATATCTACCTACAGACATATATACTTAGGTATGTAGGGATATAGTATTAAGATACATAGAAGAAGAGGTAAAAAAATGATTCGTTTACTTTAGTGTTTTTTATTTCTTGGAGTGTAAATGCTACGGTATTTAAGCGCAAGCTTAAATTCCCTCTGTGTCGGCTTTGTTTGGATGTTCTGCGTTCGAAACTGGGATAAACCACCTACTGGCATGAAAAAAAATCTCTTTTGCAAATACCTTTTCTCCTACTGGTTTTCTATCGCTTTTTCCGGTCATGTTTCCAAATTTTTCAAATTGTATTCGCTGAGATCTCAGAACCTAAGTGAAAAAAGTAGGAGTAAAATAAAAAATTCACTTTGTTCCTGATCCAATAGTCGTAACGAAGATGTTGGTCAACTTCACTAGAAGAATCAACTTATCACGGAATATAAGACATGCTACTAGACTCATACGGTTCAACTCGACCATAAAGGATCTTTCTCATGAGAATAAATTGGGAAAAGTATTAGCAGAAACTATTCGGGTATGTATTCATGTCAGATCATAGGATATAACCACCATTGATTGATCCTAATTTATAGTGATTGCTAACAATATTGAAAGTCCCAAGGTCCGTTATCGTTAGCTGCTTTTATGAGAGAATGTCTCACCAATCCGAATGGTGGTTATTACATCAATAAAGACCCGTTTGGAAAGTCCGGTGATTTCATCACTTCTCCGGAAATTTCACAGATGTTTGGGGAATTAGTTGGAATTTGGGTACTCACACAATGGATGCTTCAAGCAAAACCAGAGAAGACAAGACTTATTGAGTTTGGTCCGGGTAGAGGCACTCTTATGGCAGATGTACTTCGATCCGCTAAATCGTTTAAACAATTCCATAGCTCCATCAAACAGATTTATTTTGTTGAAGCAAGTCCAACTTTAAGAGCTGCGCAACATAAGCTAATTTGTGGATCAAATGAACTGGTAAAAATCGATGAAACTGGGATTTACCAATCCTCTTCTCACACGGGAATAGAAGTTTTCTGGGCTGAAGATGCGAAGTCATTACCGGAAGATAAAACCTATGCCAATTTTATTATTGCTCATGAATTTTTTGATGCACTTCCTATATATCAATTTGAAAAAGTTTCGGATGAACCTAATGGCGTCAACGCCAAGCTTCCCAGTCTCCAAAAGAGTTCATGGAGAGAGTTTCTTATAGACTATGGTACCCCCAAACCATCAGATCTACAATCTTCTATTCTATTACCTGGTCAAAGCATAACAAAGTCATCCGACAAGGGAATAGTTGAAGATAAACCCACCTTTCAACTTTCTCTTTCACCTACCTGGACCATTGCCTCTAAGATCATTCCTAAGACCCACCCCCGTTATGACGCTCTTCCCATCGGCTCTCAAGTTGAAATTTGTCCCGATGCCTGGGAAATTACCGAGCAGATGACATCAAGAGTTACTTCTGGTAAGGGTGGCATTCTTGTGATTGACTATGGTCCTGCTGAGACCATTCCTGTAAGTACACTTCGTGGTATTAAAGACCATAAGATTGTCCCACCTTTTGAGAAGCCAGGCGAAGCAGATTTGTCTACTGATGTTGATTTTCAGGCTATCAAATGTGCAGCGCTCCAGCATCATGGTGATTCGGTCGAAGTGTATGGACCCGTAGAACAAGGTGATTGGCTTCATACAATGGGTATTGGTGCCAGAGCAACTGTTCTAGCTAACTCTCAAACTACTGATGAAGGTAAGAAGAGAGTTGAACAAGCGTACAATAGATTAACTGAAAAAGGTGGTGGTGCAATGGGTAAACTGTATAAGGTTATGGCAATTGTACCCAAGACTCAGCCCAAGCCCGTTGGATTTGGGGGTGATTTATAAATAGCTATTATTGACATTATTTAATTTTATAAAATTTACATTTGGTCAACATGAGACCTATCTGAGATAGATTCACGATAATTAGAGAATAAAGGAATGTGACAGTACGTGAGGAATGGGGTTATCCATGCTTTAACTTCGATTTAAACTTGTGACCGAAATTTAATAATTATAAGTCTATTAATTTTGCAATGTTTGCATGTCTATTTTTACATTCAAACTTTTTTCAACAGGTTGTTTGTAAGAAAAAAAAAGTTGTCATAGATAAGTTCATTATTATTACATTCAGTTTTTACCATGATTGGAAACAACATTATATTTGATCCAATCTTGTTGATATCTTGTGTTCCATAAATATTATTTAATTTTTTAGCTGAGAAATGTAATCTTTGAATGCTCTGATATCTATGTACGTACATATACATATGTTCAATGTTTGAATTCAAATGCGAGAATAATAGGAGGAAGTTAATATGTCCATCAATTATCTACCACATGAGCTAACAAATTTTAAATTATGCGGACATTCCTAAAATCATTTTAGGAAATAGAGTCCTATTTGGGAATTTATATACATAATTATTAAATATAAAGCATTAACAAAATTCAACTTGAATATTTTAAAATGTAAAACCAATGCACATCATTCCCAAATCCATTTCTAAATAAAAAGATATTATTATTATTATTATTATTATTATTACTATTTTATTTAATTTATTTATTATTATATTATGAGATGATATTAAGTTGATTTTTGATGTGGCAAGTCTTTTAACTTGGCTTCAAGTTCTGTAAAAATATTAATTGAACTCCAGGCAACACAATAGTGAGAAAGAAGCAATCTTAATTCTTCAATTTCGTCTAAAAATTCAAGTTTTGAGATTCTTTTTTTATCTTCTTCTCCAAGCCAATTTTCGTAAATGAAGAAAACGTCAGCAGCTTGAGCCGATCCTAATCCATTTTTTGACAGTCTATTAACTTGAGCTTCCAATGTTGGGAACTCTCTCAGAGTAGGCAAATTTAAACCACGCATTGCTAGATTTTGGATCATGACGTCGCCGAAAGAATCATTTCCTCCAATTGGTTCGTAAAGTGCAAAACAGAGTCCAGCTGCAGCAAATTTTTTTGTCATCCATTTGAATAAAGAAGTTGAAACTGTAGGTTGAAGGTAGCAGAGACAGCATTCTGATATAACTAAAGTTGGAATATCGGTAACCATTCCTTCAAATAGTTTTGTTTCTTCTGTTATATCTCTAAGATCACAAGCTTGCAAGTGGTATTGCTTTGAATGAAGCTCATTGGGACGAGATTGATCTGCATCTGGAATTATTTTGGACAATTTGGGGTTGTTGACAATAGTTGTTGCTTTGTTTTTCGTGGTTATGGCAAAGTCCAATTCATGAAATATGATTTTGTCTCCGTATTTTTCTAAAAGTGGAAATACTCTTGTATCTGTTCCTGCCCCCAACGAAATAATCTGGCAATTCCCTGTATTTTCGAGAAAAATATCAATTATGCGATTGATAGCAAGATATCGAGCATATGTTCCTGTAAAACGTTAGCAATCGTTCTTCACCTATATGTCAAATCCAAACAACATTTTCTCACCTATATTAATGACGGGAAGCTTTATTTCGAATTTTGATGCAAGACGTGAGTTCGAAGAAGTATATGTAGGGATAATTGATTCAATGTATGGATCATCAAGATATCCCTTGCGATACGCCGAATGTCTAGATACAAGAGCGTCAAGATCAGTGAGCCTGACCAGTTTGTCCCGATATGCCGACATGGTGTGTTGTAATAAAGTCTATAAATCTTATCTGTGGAATTTCAAAAGTGCCAACAATAAATGTTTAAACAAAAATAAATCAAACAATTCTATTCCACATATGGTTTATGCCGGTTAATATGAGGAATTGTGATTTAAAAGAGTATTAGTTTCGCATTCAATTTTTTTTTAATGGCATCGATTGGGTGTACAAAATACAAACTGATTATCTAACAAAGGTGTTTACATACTTTCCATGATATTTAACCCTTTCCCATCTGGTAGTCACCATCGCAAAATTCAACTGCTTTGACCTTCAACAATCCTTTTACTTTGAGGAGAAGATATATATAGCCTAGCCCGTCTAAAGCCACGACAGATTGTTACTCCTATTAGATCCTTTATTTGAATCATGTAAGCATGCATGACTGTAGTATCCATAATTATTGTGATCCCTTCGCCTGGTCAACTATGTAATAAGAGCGAAAGATTTAGAAGTGGGAGGTGCGCTATATTCACTGGATCACGTGACTAATTTAATAATCTTTGCACAGGTCATGTTCCTTATTGAGATCAGTGAAATAGAACAAATAAATAGTAATAAAACATAATAAGATGGTTATGAGGAGTAAATATATAGTGCTATAATTTTATGAAAGGCTACCTGATTGTCTTCAGTAATTAGAAACACAGTTATAACTTCACAAGCACACACGCACCATACATACCTAGTTCCTAATATAATACGATATTTTGCGATTAACAGATCTTTAGGTAAATATGGTAGGTAGGTAGGTAGATATGTACATTCTTTCTAATAAATCCACTATAAAGATAGACTTCTAATGTTTTTCTCTTGTCTACCATATTTTTGGAATTACACACGAAGTCAGAACGTAGGAAACCTGCCGGATTAACATTTATCTCAACTCTGTTGTCATGACAACCAACATAATATTTCGAGTAGAAATCTGGTTACAATCGACTACAGAAGACAAACCTTATTATAGTCTTTACAAATCCAATCACGGAACCTTTTCCAGTGACAAAGCTCATTTAATTTATTGTCAACATGTACTTGCACATGCTAGTGCAAGTTAAGAAAATAATATCTTCCATATTGCAGTGAATTGTAGTACAAACAGTGTAATCGTGTGTATGTTGGTAAAATAAAATACACAGTGTAAAGTTAATAACCATGTCTAGAGAGAGCTATAGTTAAAATATTATGCAAAACATGAAAAAGTTGCAGGAATATAGTACTAAGGAAAAATACATGGACCAATTATTGAGACGAAGTTTTAAATAAATTGTTGGTGACAATTGTTCGATACATAGAATATGTGCATGCATGTAGACTATGTATCCATTCAATGCTCAATAGAAATAAAATATCATACAGGTAGTACTGAAATGGTTGTACCTATAAAAGTAGGAACCCATATATCTGTTTTAAATAATAATCGCACATAAGAGGAAGAGAATGAATTGTGATCGAGGATTGATAAAAAAATAAATTAAAATTGGTTTTTGAAAGACTATGAAAATTTAAAACCTGGAATAATTTAAACAATACCATTAATAGAGGACGTTGTTTAAGAAAATTGCTACGTTGGTTCCTTGTTTCATGAGAGGCTGAAAACATCTCAGACATGTTTATGGCCTATTTAAATGAAATTAAAACCACAAACTTATACATATCGATGGCATTTTTACTGAAATCACCTAATAGCAGTGTACATAAATTCATATTTATATGATAAATATGTAGGTGTATAATATATATAACGGAGGTTCAATAGATTAATACGCATTAGTTATAAGTTTCTTGAAATATATTAGGTATAGAATAGATCTTGATTAAATATTTAATGTACTGACTGATTATAAATGAAGTTATTAGCAAAGAATGCTCTAACTGAAAGTTTGAACTTTTCATTATGAACATACTCTTCCTTGATTATGTATGTATAATTTTTCAATACAAGTCGAAAACTTATTAATCTGGTCCAAAATAAATTAAAATAGAATGATTTACTGATTAGCCAATTGTATTAAAAGTATGGAAATGCACAAATACTATATGTATGTGTCTACAGATTATATGCCTGTACCAAAATTTGATATATAAATAGTTGACCAGATTTAAAATGTCTTGTCTGGGGAAAAATATGCATATTTTTTAGCTTTTGCTATGTTGTTTATGTAGTTTTTAGTAAATTGATGTATAAAATTTTTGTGTGCTTAAAATTCCGAAAATTAAATGTTTTTATAGAAAAGTAAGATCTTTATGGTTATACAGATATGTTTATATTGGATAAATTTACATACTAACCTACCATTTCATAAATAAATGTGCAACTAAGCAAGACATGGCGCAGATGGTTAAGACGTGTTTCTTAATATGTGTGGTGGGATAAAAATTATAACTTGGATGCTACATAAAGGTTAACTCTGTTTATTCATTGTTTAGTAAATCAAATTGTTATATCAAATATATGTGCATACCTACATACATATGCACATATTTACATATATCAATTGCTATTTCATGACATCAATATATATACTCTAGTATATTCAGACATGCTGTTTTCCAATTCAAAGATATATTCAAATGTTGATATGTGTCTACATAGTATACATACATATATGTTACATCTCTTTCACTTATAATTGCTGGGATTAATAAAGTTATATTTGTTGATGAAAATATCGAAGAGGAAATGTCCAAGTTGGTTGTGTGGTGGTTGCTAGGGACAAGAAGTTTATAAAGTAAATATCATGATAATTTCTATGTAATTATTTTATATATTCAATTTTTGAATGAAATAGACAATTTTGTTGGTTGAATAATGATCTGTTATATGATGCTACGTAATTGAAATTGTGATATTCTCTACTAGTACTAGTAGTGTTGTAAGTACATATGTACAAAACCAGCCAGCGTAAAACTTTAAGCCCTGTACGGCTGTAACACGTACTACAAAGAACAAAATGAATTTTGCAGCTGAGAGAGAAAGTGGGACTTGGCAAATAGACTGTTTACAACATGAAATCTATGAAAGATTTGATGTAGAGTAGCATGTAATAGACTGGTTCATTTGAATACAATCAAATCCTTTCTGCACGATGGGTAGAGAATATTGAAAAGGCGAAAAAAATGATTTGAATATTGAACCAATAGCATGAAATGGAAGCCTTGGAAACAAAGAAAATGTTTAGTTTCAAGTAAAAGAATATGAATCAATTCAACAGAACAGCGTTAAAACTTCGTTTCTTAGTTTCTACCAGCAGAAATCATCAATTGTCAGCATCATCATTAACATCACCATCACTACCACCACCATTGTCCCAAAACAGGTTTTTTATGTGGTGTTTCTTTTTTGGGTTTAGTTTTGTTTTCCAAAAATAAAATAAAAAAAATTCTTTTTCTTTTCTCCTTTTTTCCCTTTTCCGTTCCTTTTCGCTTCCAATCACTTTCTTTCTTCCACCTTCCCACTCCCTCTTCCTATCATCATCCTTTCTATTCACTGCCACCACCTCCATTCTTCTTCAAATTTATATTTTTTTCTGGTTTTCAAAAAGGTTCTGGCTTGTACACCATCTTCTCCATTGACTGCTTCTTTTTCCTTCGTTTAATGGCCTCTTAGCCAGGCATAAAATATTCTTCTTCTAAACGAAATTTTGTACCGTACTCTATACTATCGTCATTAATTCAGCCTTGAGAATTTCATCGTCAAATCATCACTAATTTCAGTGTCGTACATCATGTCGTCGTCAATACTTTCAATTGGATCTTCGCCTTATGCAACTTTTTTCTCATGGAGGCTCCAACAACAAGGATTCAATGCCTCCATCGCCTGGAACCTCGACCACCCTGATAAAGCATTCATTATAAAATCGTCGAAATTCCCTTCATCATCTACATCCCAGCCATCCACCTTTGTCCCTAACAATGTTTATTCTCCATCGAACCTCACTGCAATTTCTACACCGGGCTTTGATTACGTCATTTTTTCGCCTTCAAGCCTTAAGAGTCTCTCGGCAGTCTCCAAATCCCTCTCTTCACCTTCTTGTTCCGTTCTGATTCCCAATAAAACAATCATCTTCATAGATTCAACTCACTTCGTGGCCCTTCATTCATTGCTCTCTGAACGGTTTCCAAATAATCCTGTATGCGCTATATCTACTCAAGCCGACCTTAGATCCGCTCCACCTTCAGCAGTGGACTCCCTTTACTTATTGCACTCGGGTGACAATACAAAAACTATTATCTCCCCTCTTTCAACCAGGTTTGAACACTTGCAACCAAAATTGAATAGTTTTGTTCAGGCTCTTGAGGATGCTGGTGTTGATGCCTCTGTAAATATGAACTATAATAAGCTTCAGTGGTTAGATGTCATCCCTGTCATTGCATTCCAACCTCTCTCAATTATTCTAGAAGCTGCAACCCCACAGAATTTGATTGCAAACGTTCTTTCAAAACCTCTCTTTTCAGGTCTTGTCTCAGAACTAATGGCTTTGGCTAAACAACATTCAAACTGTACCTTCTCTCAAGATTACTTGGAAATTGCTATTACTGAATTCACAGAAACGTTTTCTCAAAAGTCATCAAATTCCACCACTTCGGCAAATACTAATGGTTCTGCAAATCCATCTGCAAATGCTACATCTACCTCATTTTCTCTCAGTTATTCACCTCCAAGCTCAAGTTCTTCTTCCTCTTCTCTTACGTATTCTAATTCTAACCCTTTATACAGCGATTCTCCTACATTGTTTTACAATTATTACCATTCTATTCCTATTTATCCCGATCTCCTTCTTCTGCAGCCAATTCTTTTGGCAGATGAATACGGCATCAGAACTCCCTATTTAGAGTCTACTTTTGCATTTTTGTCTCAACTTGTCAATTACAACACTCCATCTATTAATAATCATAATTCTATTTTCTTAGAACGAAAATTATCAAAAGGCAGTCGTTCTTCAACTGGTTCTACAACTGTGGCTGAATATGACTCGACTGATTCGGTTGAATTGGAAAAAAAGCGCAAAGATCTTGAAGAACGTGAACGTCAACTTTTACAACGTGAACAAAATCTTAATGAGCGAGAAAGTGCAATGAGAAGAACAAGTTATTCCCCGCCAAAACAACAATTTAATAGTAATATGTTTGAACGATCTCCTAGCATGCCTTCAGTTGCTCAACAACCACCTATGAAAACTGGTGGATATGGCCCTGGTGTTGGACCACATCAAGCTCCTCCAAATTTTCATAACGGTAGTGTATCTGGGTCTTCAAATCGTATGAATAATTACCCTCCTCCTATTCCTATGAATGGTGCTGGATATGGTCCAAATTATCCTCCAAGAAATGTCATGCTACCCAAGCAAAGATTTCCACCTCCACAACAAATGGTTCCTCTTCCTGATCCAGATAACATTGATATGATGCAGTTGACTTCGATGCGTAACCAAAGAAGACGATCTACAATGCGTGGAACGCCCAACCTTGGTTCGAGTCCATCCTTTGTATCAACGAATCCTAATTATGGTTTTGCATTGGATTCTATTGGAATTGGTAATCGGTATGGTAACGTTGATTCACGGAACTTGACTAAATCAAGAAATAATTCACTTACCACAGAGTCAGTTATGAATATGGGTCGTAGAGGTACTTTTACTGGAGGACCAAGAAGTGCATCTGGAATGGGATACTCTCAACCAGTTCCGCAAAAAGTTAGACCACATAATGCAGTGAATACAATGACAGGATATAATAGTAATGAGTTTGTTGATGAAAGTGACCAAAGCTATCCATCGGCACCAAAATTACCCTCATCATCGTCGCCAAATATTTATCCCGAAGGACATGCATCTAATGAGTATGTGAATAACCATGGATCTGAACCTAATTCTGCAACAGATACACCTTCAGAGAATCCCTATATGACTGGCAACCCATATGCTACTGCTACATCTATTGCAAGATCTTGAGGTGTTTTAATTTCATTCTTTTTTTGTTTTTAATATCGTTTTCTACTCCGGTTTTTATTTTATGCTTCATTTTTTTTTTTTGATTAAATCCCTTTTTACTCTCATGGTTTAATAGTAATAATTATTATTTTTTTTAAAAAAAATTGTGTTTCATTAATTTTATACATTTTCATGAAATATTTGTATATATAAACTCTTCTTGTATAAGGTAATAATATCATTTATAATAATATTTGATTGTGGGAACTATATTAATCCTCGTCGGAAGATATCAATAGGGATCGGTTCACACAATATATACTGCGTGAATTTATTAAACATTCAGCCACCGAATTTACCTTATACCGCTATTAAATAATATACGTACACATAGTAGGGTATTTGTCAGAAGAATAATGCGTTTTATCAAAGCAACCAGTAATTGAATCTGGTGATTTTCTTAGAGACTTGTTTTTACGCCTGGTTTATTGCAGTCTCCGAATGAACAATTGTGACATGGAGAACAGTATTAAATTTACTAAATTTAGTTTGACACTTGGAACATAACCTTTAAAACTTGCATTTTAATACCCGTTGGTATCTTTTCCGGTTGCATTTTTCTACCATAGCCGTTTTGGTTTTCTTTCTCACACCTGTTTATTTTTATTTTTCCCTCTGCCCATTCTCTCCTTCATACATTGATTATGTTTAGGTATTGAATGGTATGCCTACTCAGCCATCACATTCACATTCGTCTGCGGCGGCAGCGGCAGCAGCTGCATCTGCTGCAGCGACTATTAAATCCAAAAGTAGTGTAGGTGATGGGACTGCTAATGGCACAAGTGTAAGAAAAGCTGTGATTGGAAATAACAATAATAATAACATGTGCGTTGACAAGAAACAGTCTGGCACCAGAAAGAGTTTAGACAAGAAATCTGGTTTAGATGGTGTTAAGAAATTACAAGAGAAAAAAACAGTTAATCTGGCATTAGCATCAGCATCATCATCGACGTCAACATCAGTATCGTCTTCATCGAACACCTCGGAAGCAAAAGTTAATAATACAGACAATTCAACTTCTTTTACTCCTTCTGTTCCTGTAACTACAACAACAACTACCTCTACTTCTAATACACAATGCATTGGGTTGGATTCTTTGGCGGCTGCCAAAAAATCAATTCATACAGTTCCTGTGGTTTACACCCCTTCACCGAGCCCACTTTCTGCAGATGGTAAATCAATGGCCACTTTATCTGCTGCAGCCAGAGTAGAAGCTGCAAGAGCAATTAAAGCTGAAGAGGAAGCGAGACGAAAACACTTTGCTGATGAAGAAATTAAGCGGAAACAAATTTCTGAAGAAGAAGCTAAACGCAAGCAAGCCGCTACTTGTATCACACCGAAGCGAGAACCAAGTCCAATTCGAAGAGATCCCCAAATTATGGCTTCTCCTATTCCTACAAGATCAACTACAATTCCTTTACTTGTCGTCCAACATTCACCACATAAAGAAAATGCATTTTTACCAGGACGTGCGTCAACATCACCTGCACTTAGTAGTACACAAGCTAAAACATCGCCGATACCTCAAAATAGAAAGTCACCACGGCCTAATTTAGAATTATCTACACTGCCAACAAACCCTTCTACTTCATCATTTTTATTAACACCTACTTTACGACTAACAGGATCAAGATCCAGATCCATAAGTTCTGATTCCAATGTACCTCTTGGTCCACAAGGAAGTCCTTTAAATGTAGCAACTTCTACTAGTAATAATAACACTAATTCAGTTAACTTGCCTTCTTCGCAACAAATTTCACGTCCATTGTCGAATGGTGCCTCAAAGAAGCAAACTGCGCAACCCGTTGCACAAGGTTTTAAGTACCATAAGAAAAGTAATTCGATACATTCCCAAGGACACAAACAAATTAGAACTACATTAAGAGATTATCAATCAAAAAGATCGGGTCAGAAGGTGGTTCAACAAGATGAAGGAATATCTCCTCCACCATATATTGGAAAGAGACGTTCATTGGATTCAGTTAAATCAAGTCAAGTACAGTCACAGGCTTCAACACCAATTACAGGACCTAGTAATTCTTCTTCTTCTGCTTCACTAAAAAATGCAGCAAATACAACCAACGATTCAGTTGCTACAACACCTACAACAATGCATTCTACCCCTTTAACTGCAGCACTTCTGGCACGAGAAAAAACAGAATATAGGCAAATTGTGCCTCAAAAAGGATTTTTTGGAAGATTTAAGAAAAAGCTGAAGGGAACTAGTGGCAATAGTGATTCATCATCAATAATTGGTACAAGTGGCGGAAGTGAAGGGGATGAACAGCAATTTGTAATTAAAACTACCATGAGAAAAGCACGAAAAAAATCATTTAATGAAGATAAACCATGGAAACATCATATTGATGCAGCTGTTTTAACAGAAAATGAAAGGAAACGGTATGAAGGGTTGTGGGCTACTAATAAAGGTATTCATATTCCTTTTATGTATCCTGAATCAGAGGACGAAGATGAGGGTGAGAATGAGGAAGATGAGGAGGAAGAGGAGGAAGATGAAGATGAAGCTGGAGATGACGATGAAGCTCGTTCACCTGGTGCTTCTACGCATGTAGTTGAACCTGAAGCTGATAAAGACAATCATCTAGTGATTCCTGATAGTAAGGTTCCTTCTGATGATGACCCATCTCAACTAATTCACGGTTATGTTGTACGTGCTCTCTGGAGACGGAGTCGCATTAATGATTACACGCTCGCTAAAATCTGGGACCTAGTAGATCGACGCTTTGATGGATGTCTTGATCGTGAAGGGTTTTTAGTTGGAACATGGTTAGTAGATCAATGTTTATACGGGAGAAAATTACCGAATAGAATTGATGATAGAATTTGGAAGAGCGTGGGTAGACTTAATGTTAGTATTAATTTTAGTGGGAAGCATTGGAAAAAGAATAAAAAGAAGGAGAAGGTAAAGATAAAGGAGATGGAGAAAAAAGGAAAAGAGAAAAAGGAAAAGAAGAAGCATTAATATATTGTGTGAATGGACGATTTATTCTTTTTTTGTTGTATTTATTATGAATTTTTGTATGTGTAATTTATTATCATTTATTATTTTTTTTATCTATTAGCGCTAGACTTTCAGTTTATGCGCCAGAATCCTCGTTACAGCGGCAGAATTTATCACGTAATACAAAGTACCTATTATTTACCAAGGATAATAATTCAGTCTCTCTAGATTTGTGTACTGATATTCGAACCTGGACCAAATATTATATAAATCCCTTTGCCGTAAAAAAATTCACTTGACTTATAACAGGATTTCAGAAATACAAATTTTTTTTACATGTCAGAAAAAAAAAATAAAAAAAAAAATAAAAAACCATCCCTTTGTCACCATCATTGCCTGTGTAAAGTTAGTAAAATGAGTTTTATTTTCTGGGTTTCCAAAGATATGAATTTTAACCAATGAAAATATATTAACTTAAAATAAAAGCAAATGAATTTGATAAGGGTAAAACGGGTTATGGGGGACTACAATTCATGTATTATTCAATAAGGAAATATGTAATGGAAGGCATTATAGTAAAGTTGGTGATGATAATGTATGTGTCGTTTAGATTAGCTATTTACTTTTTTTTAAAAAATTATTATTAAGTTATTTAGAAAGAACGGAAATTTCCCATGACTGTTAGAAGAGTATAATGACTATGAGACTTCATTATTTAATAAATAATTATTTTTTTAATCAACGGTATTAAGCAAACAACCTGTATAATTCTCTTTTTTACTAATATCAAACATGGCTTTTTATTTTTTTATTTTTTTGAACTCTCATAGTTCCACTTTAGAATAAGACATATCCTTAATTATAAGGACCACCTGTTTCTACATAGTTCATTTAGAAGCACAAATAACCTTATAAATATATATTAAGCATTTGAATATTTATAACAATTTGTTTTATCTACACAATTTTTAGATTTGTAAAATTCCAAAAAAATAAAAACTAATAGTTTTTAGTTTATGAATATGTGCTAATTAAAAAAAATTACTGCAAATTTTACCTATAATAAATACAAACTTTTTGTAAAAATCAATTGATATATGGAGGCCTCAATTAAAATAATATATTTTTGCACTATTCACTTATATTCTGTTTGATCAAAACCAGAAAATAATTGGCACACATGAACAGTCGTATATATTAAATGATAATAAGAATATTAATAATTAAATATTCACTCAATTAACTACTAATCCATATCTAATTTACTTTTATTATTTACATCAATTGTCAGGAATTGAAATTTATGAAAATGTCAAAAAGTAATCACAAGTTTATTTTTATTGACAAAAATAAACATAAATTAATTAAGGAATTTAATTGTATACATTAGTTTGTTATAGTTCTTAGTAGTTTAAGGAAAACCTCCACGATTGAAAGAGAAAATTTTACATGTGGTAAGATGAAATTTATATTTTTTTCTATCATTTTACAATCTTTTCAAAGTATCAGAAACATGTTCATTAATTTGATTTTTCAAACTTTCGCTTCAAGTGCTAGAATAACTAAATAAATTAAAACAACAAGTATTTAGGTGAATCACAATTTATTTGAAGATTTTTTTGTTTAAAAATGGGATGGAAGAAAGAATTTATTTAGTAATAAATTAAACTATCATGTACACATGAGTACACAACATACATAGAAATCTACAAACAAATTGATTTCATTTAAATCAAAACAAAAATCAAAATGAAGTATAAAAATAATGTAAGGATGCTGATCTCGAGAGTTGTTTTTATTTGCACAATAGTAATTTAAATATTATTTTTTATAAATTTACTTCTATTTGTAAGTCAAGGTATCAGGAAGTAATAGCATTTATTCGGATCTACTTTAAATTATTGTTTTCCCTGGGATAAACATACTTCGAAAGAAGCAATTACATTCATCATGACTTTTTTTGGTGTTAATACAGTACAATAATGTTTTACCGCAGAATGCGGTGTAATAGCATAGTAGTACTTAGATTTATTTTGCCAAATTTATTAATTTTAATTTTTATCTTACCAAGAAAGAACATATGAGTTTTCATATTTTGATGGAATAAAATGTGGTTGTATTCAGTTTATAATAATTTAGATAAAAATATGCATGGAATCATATTCAGGTCACAGGGTGAAAAATATTTGAATGAAGCTAAATCTCGGTTCGTAAATCATTTAAAGTCAATGTTACAAAAGATTTCCAATTGGAAAATAACTATTTTAGGATATTAAAAAAAGTATATCCCTTTTCAGATTGACTATAGATATATAAGTCCTTGGAATGATCAAATGAGAGAGGGAAACCCCTCCCGTCCGTTTACCAACTCTAGACCAAAATGTCTGACTTTATTTTCTTTTATTATCCACCCATAGATCCAATATTATCAACTTGACATTTACAATTTTCAAAACGTGGAGAACAGGATAAAAATAGGAGGCAGTGTAGATACTTGAAGGAAAGTATATTATGTATAAAATTGAACATAAAATTTGTTTCTTACAAACAAAAAATTATTTCTACCTACTTACCTAAGTAATTTAATATTTACTTACCTGCAGAACCTTGGTGCATAGATGTCAGCAATAGTATGTATATCTTATTTCTATAATGCAAATAGGTACACATTTTCGATTTCTACTCCAAAATTTATGCACAGACAACCAGGAAGAAACAAATAAAAAGATAATTGAAACTGACATAATTTTGAAACTAATAAAAATAAAATAAATTTGTAGTAATAAAATGTTTTTTGAAATTTTATTCTAATTAAATATTTTCTATTATTTTTATTTCTTATTTTTTTTTTCACATCTAATTTTCTTCTTTCTTTCAGTTTAAGGAATGGACAACTGGCATTTTCATATTTGTACAAAAATAAAATTGTCTGTAAAATAATTAGTAAATATTTAAATTGACTTTTTCCAAAGAGTTGAATAAAAGTCAGGGTATGATTATAATTCGGGGAGTATTCTTGTTTGTCTAAGAAAAATATTAAAAGTTGTAAAAGTTCTATAATTATGTTTTAGATTTAAATCATTTTTACATTAATATCAATTAGTCAGTATAAAATTATATAATTAGGGCAATGAAAGAGAAGAGAGAAATATATTAATAAAAGTTAGTTTACAAAACTGTAGGTATGCATAGCTACTTCCCTAAGTATGGAAGAGAAATAGAAAAGTGAAAAGAGAGAGGAGATAAGTAACATTTTGTTTTTGTTTTGGATTTTTTTTTCTTTTATTCATATGGGTATGTCTAATGATTTGGTAGAGAAACATAAAAAAATGAACGTTTCATTCAACTTCAGGAACTTTATTTTTGAATCTAAATTATTCCGTTAATATGTCTCCCTAGACAGAGAAAAAGCTAGATGTAAATGCGCATGATTTTTTTTAAAAAGGATTCTTATGTATATAAATATACTGATATTTGTCTTGATTTATTGAAATTGACTATAGAAAAATTGTTCTACGTTTTTCTTTTCATTTTTGGCTCTGTTATTATTATTGTCATTGTGAAATTTTTGCTGTTCATTTAAGCATTGTTTTTATATTTTTATATATATTTTTTGTTATTTTTGTTTTGTTTTGAGGTCACATACTAAAATTTTATCATTAGTTTGGAGTGGAGGTTAGTTTGTTTCGACAATTTCAAATAGTTTTTTTTTTTTTTTTTTTTTTGAAAAACCCCTAGATTCTAAATATATATATTTACTTATTTCTTTAATATTGAGCATGAAACACGTTACAATGGTCAGGGCCACTATTTGTCTAATTTTTACGGCGCAAACTCTAACTTCAGCAATGGAAACAAATTCACCTACACAATATGATCATGTACAATCTGACAATCTAGATCAGCAACATCAACACCAAATCAGCCATTCACGTCAATTCCCAAGTGGAGACAATATTAATGGTGATGACCTGGCTAATGCTAGTAGATTCAAGATGTTGTACGAGTATTACAATATTGGGAAATCACATATTTCAAATGATCCAATTAGAGGCCAGGAGGAGCTATTTAATGATATTGTCAACTAATTGCTTAAATATCACTCATACATTGGAAAACAAATTTTTGCGCAGAAAGTCTTTTTTCTTCAAATGTGCATATAAGTGATATTAATTAAATTTGCGTCGATCAAAAATCTCCCCCGTTCTCAAGATACCTGACATAATCCTCCATTTACACGAACTAGCTTATATAGAAGAATCTACACTTAGCAAACTTTGACCACTGATTGCATTACACCTTATTCAATTTCACAAATGAAAAAATAAAAAAAATATAGCACTATACATAGGATACAATCACGTTCTTAAAATTGTAAAACCAATACAAAAATTAACATAATAATATACTGGTATTGTTTGATAAGGAGAGTATTGCGGCTGCCCTTATTTCCAAACGATTCTACATAAAAAAGTATAATTTTGTGAATATCAAAAAGGCTAAGGGAGTTTGTAAAAGAGATATACGTTTATGACATGTATCCACTGTTGCTGCCAAATAAACAAATACATTTGTTTCCATTTATATTGGCATTGAAGTTTTATGGCTCAACATTGAAATTATCCTGCACAGCAACTAAGCACGCACATCACCTTCAAATTTACATATTTTGATATTAATTCCCTTTTAGAAATTTACTAAACCAAAAATATTTTCCGAAAAAAAAAATATTTAGAATCTACAAAGAATGAAGACTTTTTTATTCCAAAAACGTTTACTTGCTAACAGGTTCTTAATTTGATCAAAATTATTATTTTTATATTTTTTAGACCACTTATATAATGACTTCTCAACATTAAATGATACACATATGACTAGAAAACTCATTGAAAAAAATGTGAAAGAGCCAAAAAGAAATTGATTACAACTAGAGGCGTCCCCTCACCAGCTGAACCATGCAACCAAAAATATTAAAACAAAGGGGACTATGTAAAATAACTATTTGTATCGTAGTTTTTAAAGAAATTCTTGCAATAAAAATCATTTAAGCCCATTATAACCATCTTCATTATTGATTACTACTTACAGGCATACAGAAGCCATAATTTATATTAGTAGAAAATATAAATATATTTCATGACATTTTTAATTTTTTATATTACTATTTAATGAACCCTTTCAAATGGTGTTTTCTTCAAAGTTTTCACGCACTATAATTTTAACTTGCTTCTTATAATTCTCAATACTGAACCGTCAATGGTATTCAATTTTCAGAAATATGTATGTCCATAACTACCTAGGTACCTAGGTATTTAAATCTTTTATAAAGTTGTTTTCTTTTCTTTTTATAATAATTGTTTATTAGATTTATTGGAAGAAAGTCATTTTTTTCCAATTCTTGTATAATATGATTTTGCAATCAGTTTTGTGTTGTTGGTTGGTAATATGATTTGATGGAGTTCTAGACGTCTAGAGAAGGAAAACGTAATATAATAAAAAAGGAATTTGGCTATATTTGCAACAGGTATATGTAACCCAACTTTCAAAACATTTATAATAGAAGGAAAGAAAAAAAATGTCAATAGGTATGTACAACATTTGAAGGTATTGGACTTTATTTAAATTTTTTTTACATACTTTCCATGATATTTAACCCATTCCCATACTGCAGTCACCATCGCAAAATTCAACTGCTTTGAAATTCAACAATATTTTTACAATGAGGAGGAGATGTATCGATAGCCCCTCTAAAACCATAGACGGTTTTTTCATTTATTAGATTAGAACCACCCTAGTTTACAAGATATTTTTAACTAGAATTTGCTAGTAATTAGATAATTATTACGTGTGTATCTGTTACGTAATGATTATTACTATTTTATGACATGTGCTTCCCCCTGATCTATACTTGATTTGGATAAAAAAAGTACTAATTCAATGAACTACGGTAGACAACAATTGCCCGATCTGGATATATATATAGTGCAACATTTGAATTGATGTGAAACATGGGCTACACTGCTACTGATTTATCAATTTAAACTTTAATATAATTTCCTTTTCTTCTTCCTTTTTTTTTTGCGTCCACGAGAAATAATAATCACAAAATGTCAGTCCCTACACCACCACCATCATCGGATAGTGAAGTTTTCTTGACACTTGATCAGTATCCCGATCTGAATGTAACATTTTCGGCATGGGAGATTTCAGAAATTAGGAAATCATGGTCGTCCATGAGGGATGAAGAAATTTATGTTTCACAGGAAAAGGCTACAGTGGGAACAGCATCAGCTTTTTTTTGTCAACAGTTTTATGAGAATCTTTTGGGGGAGTATCCGGAGTTGTCGGTTTTGTTCCCGTCTATTAAGTCACAGGCATCGTCTATGGCGGGGATATTGTCGTTGGTTATTTCACAGTTGGATACATTGGGACGGGTAAGAGAAGTTCTTGTGTCCTTAGGTAAGAGACATTCGCGGATTATTGGGGTTGAAGTTGGGCATTATGAATTAGTGGGAAACGCCTTGCTTCGTACATTGAGTGACCGTCTGCAGGATGAGTTTACACCAGAAGTAGAAAATGTGTGGATTAAATTTTTTTCTTACATCACCAATCTTATGCTTCAGGCAGGTGAAGATCCTCCTCTTCCTGCTCAAACTCTATACCCAGTTTTGACTCCTGTTTCAAGTCATGGAAGTGGCCTTACAGCAAGTCAAAGACGTGGGTTGAAATCAAAGACTTCTCATGATAAACCTTTTATTACTAGAGAAACTTCCAACGGTTCTCCAGTTATTATGTCATCTGCTGGTGTAAATTCATCAACACATAATGGTACAAACTATCAGCCTACAAGCTCACATTTCAGAACTATCAATGTTCCTGGAAAGAAAAAGAGAAGAGGTGGTGGCAAAGGTCAAGATTGTTTAATAATGTAACGGAGTATATTTAGTGAGATAAACATGTAAAACTTGAAATAAATAAATTAATAAATGAATGGAATGTTGCTAATGAGACCTCTTCTTTTTCTTCTTCTTCGCTGTAGAGTAATTTATTATAGAATGTGAATATTACGTAATGCATACACCAACCGGACCTCTTTGACCAAATTTCACAGAAAAGTTTGTATCATAGCAAATAGAAGATAATTATTTTTCCAAAAGGAAAGGGAGAGGTTTTCACCATATTTCTCCGTATATTTCCTTGATAATGGTGTTTGCTACTATTACTACTACTCCCGTAATCATATACTGATGACACTAATACCATGGAATTCGAGAATGTGGTGCAAAAATCGTAAAAAGGCTCTCTCTCGCTTTCCTCCCTCTATTTTCCATAGTACCCACATATTCCACTGCTTGATTTTTTGTTTATTTATATATACATTTTTTCTCTTCAACACAAACATAAAAACCCACAACCGTCCCATATATCCATGACGCAATCCAAAGAAATTACAGATGACGATCTTTACAGACACACATCACAGTACCGGACGTGGTCATTTACGACCCAACAGCTTCAATATTTGCGAGAACAAACACACAATAATGCCATCGACAAGACTCAAGCTACACTAACCAATCAAGCTGAAACCAAAGGCTTAAGCCTTTCACCCGACCAACTTACAGACATGCTACCAACGTTTGATGATGAACAACTAATTATCATTGCGTATGCCAACAAAATCTCTACCATTGTCCAAATTTTTGGTATGCCTTCTTCAGTCAAGGCCACCGCCGTTACCTATTTCAAACGGTTCTATTTACACAATTCTGTACTGGATTATCATCCGAAGAATATTATGTATACTTGTGTTTTTTTGGCATCGAAAGCAGAGAATTATTTTATTCAGATTACCAAATTTGTGACAAAGTTGCCTAAGGTTAATGAGTCGGATATTCTTGATATTGAGTTTCAGGTCCTTGAAGGTATTGGTTTTAATCTTCTTGTACAGAACCCTATTAGACCTCTTCACGGGTTTTTTCTCGACATTCAAACCGAATCGATCCTTTCACAATCCGATCTTGGTCATGTCGTTACCCAAGCTCGACAGTTTCTTCTCAACAAGCTTCTTTCAGACGCCATATTTCTATATACCCCTCCTCAAATCGCTCTTACTGGACTATACATAACAAACCCTTCTTTGGTCCAATCCTACCTATCAGTAAAAAACCTATGGGATGGCATGTTGCCAATACTAGAAAGTTGCAAAACTCTCATGTTAAATCATGATGTTGCAAGCTCCGAACGTGAGAGAGAAGTAGATAAAAAGTTGTACAGGATTATGAAGTTTGGTACAACAAAGAAAAGACCTGTTCCAACCGATCAAGGCACAGAAGGTCCTGAGGATAAAAAGCAAAAGATTGATGAAGCCGAGCACAAGAATTCATCTTGAAGTATACCAATAATAATAGCAGTATTATTACTTTTTTTTAAAAAAAAAAAAAAAAATAAGTATCATCCAATAGAGCTCTGATGACATGTATTTACGATAATTGAATTAAAATTTACAATATGACTTGAGAAGAAAAAATGCCAAATACCTGTAAGATAAAATGTTATTTTTTGTTCATTATAGAAAAGTACAGATCAGAATAACTAAAACTTCGCATGACAAATTTCTCCTGATCATGTATTTGTATTCCATAGATGAGTACATAAACAACTGTAAGTCTACAAATCAAAAAAGAAAATAAGAATCAACGATAGTCTGTTACAAGCCTTCGAATACTAGTATAAAAATACACACAAATGATCTTCTATTCACATCAAGTATAGATCCTATGAAAACAAAGAAAAATATTCATTAATAACTTATAAAATTCTACTATAAGATCTTTGAAATAAAAAGGCTAAAGTTAAATAGAGGGAGGATGGGAGAAAAAAAAAAGGAAACAATACGTGAAAAGATGATGGTTTTGTTGTTTTTATTATATTTTATTTTTTTTATTCTGAAGGAAAAAATAAAAAAAAGACATTTAGTAACCAAAAGCCTTAAGAGCCTTAGCAGCATCAGTAGACTCAACAGACTTTTCAGCAGCAGCGACCTTAGCAAGAGTAGCCTTCTTGGAAGCGTAGTAAGCAGCAGACTTAACCTTACGTCTCTCTTCAAGTCTGGAGACGACGTCTTGGTATTTCCAACCAACTTCGTGACTCAATCTACCGACAGTGGTGTACTTTCTACCAGGCTTGAGACGCAAGACTCTGAGAGCTTGAGGAACAACAACTCTCTTAACACGATCATAAGGAGGAGGAACACCTTCGAAGACCTTCAATCTTTCCAAAGCAGCCTTACCACGGGCAGTCTTGTGGGGGATCATACCACGGATGGTCTTGTAAAGGATACGAGAAGGAGCACGGAAATGGAAAGGACCGTGGGTCTTGTTGTAACGAGTACCCTTTCTAAGGTAGGCGTGATACTTGAGCTTAGTGCGGAAGAACTCACCAGAGACATTCAAAGCTTCAGTACGGACAACAACAACTTGTTGACCATTGAGAAGTTGCTTAGCAATGATACTGGCAAGACGACCAAGGAGGTGTCCCTTTCCATCAATAACGACAACTGAAGAGCTCATTTGTTATTCGGTTTGTTCGTGACTTCGTACGGTTGGGCGTTGAACAGGTGTGTCGAGTTCCGGTTGTTAGGAAGAAGTAATGCGACAAATTGGAAAATTTTTTTGACCTTTTTCAAAAAAAAAATAAAATAAAAAATAAAAAAATTTATCCTCACCCAGAATTTACTATGCTGACTTCTCATATTAGTTTCTCAACACTCAAAACTTTTCACCTTCCTTCTTCGTACATGGGTAAGGGTTGAATTTTTTGTTTAGTTGTGACTGCGTTGTTGCTTATTTGGGTTGACAGTGCTTGTATAAATGGGTATGAGTATATTTTAGTATGAATACAGCATTGATTCTGCAGGTACATTCAACTCGCTACTAAAACTGGACGTTTGTGATTTCTTATTAACCAAATTGGAAATTCACAAAAATTAAAATAAATCATTCATTTCAATATACAATAAATAATAATAACATCAACAACAAAATAATATAAAAAAATTACAAAATATATATAACATACCTGAACACCCACAATACATGTGTAAAAATTATACATTCATTCTCTTTTTTGCATGTTTCTTCTTCTTGGCCTCTAATATTATTTTACCTTTTCCGGTGATCCTTCAAACTTTGATATCTTTTTAAATCCTTTAGTCAAATCTACATCTTCTAAATCCCCAATTGGAGCACCAGAAGTACTAACCGTAGCTGAACCACTACTAGTAGTGGGTGTATTAATGGTTATTGCTGGTGTTGTTGTAGATGTTGATGCAGATGACATTTTTGTATTGGTTGGTGTAGATTGTAATTCTACAGCAGGAGAAGAAGAAAATTTTGTTGGTGAATAATCATGACCAGGCGTAGATGAAGCAAATTGCATTAGTCGCCAAAATGGTGCAGGAGATGAATTAGGCATAAAAGAAGATGGAAGTTGTTGTTGTTGTGCAGAACTTGGAGCAACTAGTTGAAGAGTTCCAGTGGGAAGAATTGGTGCTGGAGTACCACTAAAACTAGATCCAATTAACAGTGAGCTACCACCTTCGGATGAAGATCCGTTGGATTTGTGTAGTGGGGTTATTAGTTCTCTAGAACCTGGAATCGACAGGGAAGTGTTTGGCTCTTTAGTTAATGGTGTAGTAGTTGTAATAAACTCAGAAAGAGGTTTAACTGGTCCTCCAAATAGCTTAGATGCAGAAAATGTCGATTTGTTGTTAGATCCACGATCAGGTGTATATGCATCCAGTTGACTAATTTGTATTGGAGAAAACCTAGTAGACGGTGATGGGGTAGTAATATTTAATAAGGCTGTAGTATCTGTAATTTTAATACCTTCAAGTTTCCGTGGTGTAGAATAATTCGAAGAATCTGTTTTATCTCTTGGAGATTTTATTGGTGATGTTGCCAGATTCGCTACCACTTCTGCTACCTCCATTTCTTCTGCGAGGTGAATTGTGACAGGAGTGGGTTGACTCTGTGTTTTGGATGCAATGGATGGAAGTTGTTGCTGCTGAGGTGGAAGTGTTAAAAGATTGTGCTGGTTGGCACTAGATGGGGTAGATGGAGTTGTTGGACTAGACCTTTTAGATATTGATTTTCGAGTAGTATGTCGTTGGATTTGAGCAAGAGTTGATTTCCCTTTGATAAGCTCACCATGTTGTTGCTTTTTCTCAAACTCTTTTTTATAACTTTCTGTAACATACCATTTCATTCCTTTACCAGGGTCATTTGCTTTTCTAGGTAATTTTTCAAACGATTTACTCAATGACAGATTATGACGAATTGAGTTTTGCCATCCACATGTTGTATGTCTAAAATATGAATAGTTTGTTTTTATCCAAGTGTAAATATCTGATAAAGACATTGCTTTTTCTGGTGTCGACAGAATAGCTTGAGTAATCATTGTAGCATAACTAAAAGGAGGCTTTGTATCTCGAAACTCGTCTAGACTGAGATCGTGTTTGTGATATTCAATGGGGGCAGCTTCCCTGATTGGATTAGTAATCATTGATATTCCTCGTGGGTATTGCTGAGATGTTGATAAGCTATGCAGTGTACTAGTTTGTGATATAGATGGAAGTTGTTGTTGGTATGGCACTACAGCGCTGAATTGGGTTGTATAACCTGGTGGCACGTGTGTATATGAGTATGCTTGATTCTGATATGGGGCCAACGTTTGACTTTGATTTTGGTACGGGTATTGGTACTGTTGAATGTATGCTTGGGTTTGTTGTTGCGGCTGCTGTAATGGAGGTTGTGGCTGTTGTGATATTGGTGATCGTAATTGTGGTTGTGGCTGCTGTGATGTTGGTGATTGTAATTGTTGAGGCTGATAGATTTGTTGAGGTGATTTTGGCGTATTCTCTGATTGACTCACATTTACTGGAGCAGAATCGTTATTTGAAGATGTTTCAGCGACAGGAATAAGAGAAGTTGATGGAGAAGAAGATTCATTTTGGAATGGATTGTATTCTTCATTAGAAGACGTTTGCAATAATTTCAAAAACACATTTGCTACTTTTGGTTCTACATCAGGCAGAATAAACATCATTTGAACACCTCCAACATCCAAAATATTTCCACTAAACAACTGAGATTTGCCATTTCTAATTAAGACTTTATCAATCTTGAGGCCATTTCTTCCATGCACGTTTATTTCCCAAAATGATCCATTGTAACTAATGACAGCATGTTTTCGTGACACGATCTTTGAAGGACCAAGATCTAAATGAACATCCTTATCTCGACCATTGGGTTCTTGTGATCGCCCAATATTTAGTGTGGTTTGCTTGACGTAGTAACTCCAATCTTTTCCTGCCAGTTTGGCGTACGCGGTAGTGTCCTGATTCGAAGTGTTTGCGAAATCGAGTGCAACATGAATATCCTTATTTGGTAGAGTAAGATTGGAAACTATAGTGTTGACTTGAGACTGAGTAATATTGGTAGAAGGCTAGTAGCAAAAAGTGTTAAAATAAGCATAAGGATTCAATTGTCATTGGCAACAGAAGGGGAAAAAAGGTGTATGGAAGACATAGAAAAGTACATACAACTAATCTTTGAATAACAGTAGGTGACGTTGCTTGATCCTCGACCACAAGAGTATTAGCTTTGTCTGCTACCAACGGTGCTTCAGACATCACGGACACTTCTTTTTGTTTTCGTACACTATGCGCTTGAGATTATAGATGTAGAAAAGTAACAATATGTGATGATGTTTCAGCAGTAGAAAGAGAATAGAAACAAACAAAAACCAAAATAAAATGATACCGAGAATTACTATGTGCTTTCTTTTTCAGGCAAAGAAAATAAAAAAAAAATAAAATAAAAAGTATAAAAAATAGAAACATGCAAGACCTTTGTATTACAAACTATCGCCACTATGAAAAATATAACAGTGTAATCACTAGTTCTCTGAAGATCAACTCACACAGCGTTGCTGTTTCTGCAAAATTCCAGTGGAAAATGAAGAAGGCTGGTCCTGGTGATGGGAAATTAGGGGGAGAGACAATCACCCAGAATGTAAACAGTTGTCGGTTACCAGGGCAACAGCAAAACTCTATTGCTTCTACTACCACATGTACTAACTACATGTACGTAACAAAATCAGCCAATAGAAACCACTCTGTACCATCATCCATGTAAATTTTATGTAGTGAATAAGATATGTACAGATGTTATCTACTCTTGTATGCAGTGCCTATTCTTTAATCATCAGTAGAGCTATGTATTAATACGTGTTTGCAAATCTTCTTGTAACTCAATGGAGAGTGCGCGTGGGGATGCACTAATCTACACCAGCAGCGTATTCGTCGTACTACACGCACCCTCTCTCTCAGCCGTACATTATGTCCATCCAACAATCCTCTATCAATGGAAATACGCTCATGTGTAAGATAAGTACTACTATTCATATAATATACAGTAAAATATCAAAAAATTTAATTAACTCCATTTCAAAGCAAAGGAACATTGATCCTTTAGATAATTTCCTGTCTAATGTTCTCTCAAAAAAACGGTTGAAAATAAAATGAATAAATGTTCGGTTAGCCATAAGCGGAAATAAATAATAATAATAAAATAATATCCTAAATAGGCAATTTGTAGACAAAAAATTTAGCATATAGTTGTTCCATTATTTTTTTTATAATTCAATTGCACTACAAAGTTTTACTATTATTGATATGTTTTCTCACTTTACCATCAGAAAAAGAGGTCGTAAAACAAGTATTTTCATAATTCAAATGATTCTTGATTTTTTGTTCTAATTGTACAAGGTGGAAAATCTCAAGTCGAATGTTAAATCAATGCAACGTAATTTGTAGTAGATATTGAAATAGCCATGTGTAAATTAATCTAGGGAAAACCTTATTGCAGTCAATCTTCTATTTGTTTAAGAATGTTTATCTAAAATAATAATAATAAAATGTATTATCTTTTAAACTTGTTCAGTTGAATACTCTTTACTTCAGTACAGCATTTATTTGTTATAAAAGCAAATGCATATAGGACTGAAAAGATACACATCCATTTCAAAACAAGGCAAAAAAATATTTTTTTACTTATTTTATTTAACTTATGTATGTATGTAAGTACTAATCTATTAAAAAATATAAGATATGTACATATGCGCATATTTATTCATACCATGTATAACTTAAACTCCCTTACTTTTTCATTGAGAGAACAGAGAGAGGAAGATACTTCCCGATTTAATCTCTATTTCCACAAGAAGAAATAACCAAAACAAAAAAATGCAAATAATGCTTTTCTGAGTAATTGCCAAATGGACAAATAAACGTTATGTAATTTTTTTTTCAGGGGAAGAGAAGGTGATTGAGAAAAGTTGTTCTGGGTGAATTCCAATATGTGAGAATTGTACATTATTAATGTCGTTATTTTTTATTATTTTATTTTGCTTGAGATTTTATTAAGTCTAAGTTGACGGTATTTATTCTGTGAATATAGGAAGTCTACTATAGAAAATTGTACCCGCGGCAAGACAAAAACAGCAACAACAAAAACAACGCCCAAATCAAAAAACAAAATCAAAAAGCAACAAAAATAATCCACCAGTTGACTACACCCATCTTTAGCACTTTTCATTCAATATCGAATATTCGTATATTTACCTATATATATCAATTAAACAATGGTTAAAATAATCATTGATACGGATCCAGGTGTAAGCTTTTAAATTCTATTACAATGAAAAAAGTTGTGATGCTAACAGTCAAGTGTATTGATTTGTGTTAGGTGGACGATATTTTAGCTATTTTATTGGCACTCAAAACTCCTGATGTTGAAACTGAATTGATTTCCTTATGTTTTGGTAATTGCGATACCAAGAATTCATTAAGAAATGTATTGACAATGTTTCATATGCTTAATCAGGAATCAAGTATTCCTCATGAGCATAAAACTAAAGTTGCCGTTGGATTAGGGACAGCTTTGGATGGGACTATGATGGATGCAACAGATTTTCATGGAAATGATGGATTGGGTGATGTGCACGAGCATTTGCCACATACTACAGCTCCTTCTTCTTGGACTGAAATATTTGAAGCAACAGAATCGGAACAAGAGCGACGTGATCAACTTGCTGATGGATTGCCATTTATCCCTACAGATGTTCCATCGTATGAAGAAATTCTGAATGTACTTAGGAAAGAACCTCCTAATACTGTCATTTTGGTTGCTGTAGGTCCATTGATGAATGTGGCAAAGGCAGCAGAGATTGATCCATCAACTTTTTCTCGAGTGAAAAAAGTGATATCTATGGGAGGAACCTTGGATTTACCTGGAAATGTTACACCATATGCTGAATTTAATGTCTTCAGTGATGCTTTGGCTGCTGCAAATGTTTATGACTTGACATCATCTCGTAATATGGGTCTTGATATGGTCTTATTCCCTTTAGATATTACTTCAAGGCACAATTTGTGTGAAACCGACTATCTTGCATTGTTGAGTAAGAAAGGATACGAGATTGACGACAAGAATCCGAAGGTTTTGAAATACGTTGGTAGCACGGGTGCCAAGTCACCATTGCTTGAATGGTGTCATGCATGGATATCTTCCACTTTTGACACCATGAGAACAATGTATGGATATGATGTGATGAGTGAAGAGGAGTTAGCAAATGCAGGACCTATCAGACTTGAAATGCATGACCCATTAGCTGTCTATTATGCTATTACCAGTGAAGCTACAGGATGGACAATTGAACAAAATATGGACATTCGAGTTGAAACTAAGGGTGAATATACTCGTGGTATGACTGTATATGATTCTCGTGGAAGGGCCAAAAGGGATGTACCAGTTAAGAATGATCATAACAATTGGTTATTGAATGGGTATGGTAACAATGTTAATGTTGCAAGGGAAACACCAATGGGTGATGGTGATATGTTTGGAAGGATGATGTTGGAAACTGTGTTTGAGGGGTGATTAATTATAAATGTTATTTCTTTTAAAATCACTTCTACTATGGTTCTATGTACAAAGGTAGGTGATTGTAATGTTTGCTGAGAATAGTGACTAATTTAATTGAGATGTAGAGAAAGATAGAAATTTATATGTCATTATTATTTTCCATCAACTGCTAAATTACTTGAAATAACATTTTACTATACATAAACAACATAGCAAGATAAAGCTAAAAAAATACCTGTGCATGAAATATGTAGATGGCCGTAGCGATAGTAGTGCGTAAAGAACATGGGAGAGGGGTCTATAGACTACTATATCCGGTAATACAAACATTGTCAATCCAAAGACGAGGAATAATTGGAAAATTAAGTAAATAGGAAGATAATGGTTGTGTGGATTTAACTGTAATGTAATACTAGAGAGTTCACAACAACTTGAATGATGCTGTGTACGTACTCTTATTATTCAATTTCATCGATTGCGTGTACACTTATAAAACTGATTACATAACAAGTTTATTATCTGATATTACGACCCTTCATAATTGTATTCACCATTGCGTTCCTATCATCAACTTTTGTATCGATGGAAGAGACTTGATCGGTAATCCATTTTTATCATGGATGATTGTAAACTATATAAAACTAGGACATTGTTAATATAAGCATGCATACGCCATGTTGGCTGTATCCACTATAATATTGCAATCATCTTTTCGTCTTAAAACTATTAATTGGTTTGGATGTCGTTCACTATACTTTTTACTTCAGTAATTAATCTATTGGAAATTGGTAATCTCGATGTCTGAATCTGAGTCTTGCAATCCATCTTCATCATCATTCTCTGGTCTTGGATAAGCTTCCAATATCTGCTTTGCCGTTTGTAGATCGTTGCGCTGTACATAATTAGGTCCTCTCGTGGTATAACTAGACCTCTTTTGGGCCTTCTTCGGAGCGTATTTTACCATGAAAAAAAATATGGATAAATTCAGACCATCACGTGAAACTATTGTTAGTTTTTCCGTGCTCCTCCTTTTTTTCTCAAAAGAAAAGATTTTTGGATGTCAAGAAAAAAACGTGGTTAAAAACCAGACAGGGACTGCATTCTGAAAAAGTTGAAAATTATGATACGTTGGCATTAAATACCACGTGGAAACATAGATAACAACTGTGATGATTTTATTTAAAGGGTCTTCTGTTAACAATGCTGTTAATAGAAATTACAAACTTCTTTTTCTGTGTTGTTGAAAAAACAAAAAAAAAACATAAAAAAAAAGTTGGGACACCAAAAATGACTTAATTCTTTTATAAATCAGTCATTTCTCCCAGTTTTTTTTTCACTTTTTTTTTCTTCTTTCCCAACTGGCTTAAACTCTGCTTTATTATCATCATCAAATAACTACATAGTCACAGATTTCTTATCATATTGCTGCAATGATCTTTAATTCAGATACACCAAACACTAGTCTTCAGTGGCTTACGACTTTGGATGTCGAAAATCTCCCAAGCAGAAATTATAGACGTTCTTCAATCATCGGAACAATTGGTCCTAAGACCAACTCTGTCGAAAAGATTACTGCCTTAAGAAAAGCTGGTCTCAACATTGTTCGAATGAACTTTTCTCACGGTTCTCATGAATATCATCAGTCTGTCATTGATAACGCCCGTGGATCGGAAAAGAACTTCTCTGGTAGACCAATCGCAATTGCTTTGGATACAAAGGGCCCTGAAATTAGAACTGGTACCACTATAAACTCTGTTGACTACAAGGTTTCTATTGGTCACGAGATGATTTTCACTACGGATGAAAAGTATAGGGAACTATGTGATGACAAAATCATGTTCCTTGACTACAAAAATATCACAAAGGTCATTGAAGTTGGCAGAGTCATCTTTGTCGATGATGGTGTCCTTTCTTTTGAAGTACTGGAAATTGTTGATGACAAAACCTTAAAAGTCAAGGCCCTTAACAACGGTGCCATCTCCTCTCACAAGGGTGTCAATCTCCCCAAGACCGATGTCGATCTCCCTGCTCTCTCTGAAAAAGACAAGCAAGATATCAGATTTGGTGTCAAAAACTGTGTTGACATGATCTTTGCTTCTTTCATTCGTACAGCAGATGACATTAGGGCTATTCGTGCTGTCCTCGGTGAAGATGGTAAACACACCAAAATTATTGCCAAAATCGAAAGTCAACAGGGTGTAACCAATTTCGATGACATTCTCAAAGTCACCGATGGTGTCATGGTTGCCCGTGGTGATCTTGGTATTGAAATTCCCGCTTCTCAAGTGTTTATCGTTCAAAAGCAACTTATTGCCAAATGTAATCTTGCCGGCAAACCCGTTATCTGTGCTACACAAATGCTTGAATCTATGACATACAATCCTCGTCCTACCCGTGCGGAGGTTTCTGATGTGGGCAACGCTATTCTTGATGGTGCTGACTGCGTGATGCTTTCAGGTGAAACTGCAAAGGGTGACTATCCTACTGAGTCTGTTCAAATGATGCATGAAACTTGTCTTGTTGCTGAAAAAGGTATCGCATACCAACCTTTGTTCAATGAAATCAGATCTCTTGCACCTCGTCCAACCGAAACTGGTGAAACCATTGCCATTTCAGCTGTTTCTGCTTCATTTGAGCAGCAAGCCAAAGCAATTATTGTTCTCTCTACAACTGGTAACACCGCCCGTCTTGTTGCTAAATACAGACCAAGTGCTCCTATTCTTATGGTTACTAGAAATGAACGTACTGCCAGAGTTTCCCATTTATACAGAGGTGTATATCCATTTATTTATACTGCTCCTATCTCTCATACTGCCGAAGAATGGCAACGTGATGTCGAAGAACGTCTTAAATGGGGTATTGATTCTGCTGTTGACCTTGGTATTTTATCTAAGGGTGATGTTGTCGTAGCCATCCAAGGCTGGACCGGTGGTACTGGTCGTACTAACACTCTTCGTATCTTGGAAGCTTTCTAAGAAACATTTTTTTATAAAACCTTTGGCTTGTAATTATTTTTTTATCAATTATTTAAAACAAAATGCATTTATTTTTGAGCTTTTTTTTAGGATTATCCGAAATGCATGGTAATTTTTCCGACTGTTTGTATTTTGGAGAGAGCACGTGAACACATGCAAATCTCTACAAGTAGAATGATATCCATGTTATAAATAGCCGTTTAGATAGTATCTCCATTAACTTATATGGTCTTAAAAATGTGTCATGGACACGTTCTCTCAACATCTCCAAAAGCGATATTGAAAAATTACGAAATGACGGGGAAGTACAAAACAACAGCAATCTCTGTGTTATAAAATGAAGTTTAGGGTGTGAAAGGTTTGCCCTACAGACTTGATGATTTCTTTCTTACTTACTCCAAGCTATTTGTAAGTTAAATAATAATGGAAATCTTGTAGGTATGTATGTTCTATTGAGATGGGTTCTTTTTGTTACTGTGTCTTGTAATGTGACGGAGGTCAATATGGTGTGGACGTTTTTGCGAGGTTTGTAGTATTATAGAAGAATGAATACATATTTTTTTTTATAGGGAATACATAAGTTAGATTTATATATATCTACCTACCTGTAGGTACCTAATTACATAGGTAAACATATAGAGTGAACTTTGAAGCAATCGCTATGTAGCGGGTATGGAACATGGTTTTAAGGAAGTGCTTTTTTCCTGTAGCCGTACCATGGGTAAGGACTAATTCTGTTCTACATTTTCAACCAAACTACACACCTTAGCCACTCCCCATTATTACAGTCCCAATCGATAACATTGAGATTTGGGTGCACAAACCATTCTTATCATATCAAATTATACAGATTGGTCTTGAAAGAAGAAGGAGAGAGGACTTTTCTTTTGATCAATTATTATTGCTATTTTTTATTTTTTTTATTTTTTTTTTTTTTTTTTGACAAATGTTTAATAATAAACCAACAACGATTGCTAATACAGTTACAGAAGCAATTGTTGTGATACCGAAGGTGACAGGATCTTCGGATACGTTGTTGGATTATGACAAGATATTTTTGTCTGCGATGAAAGTGGATTTGAGTCCTTCTACAGTGGGGAAAGAGAGGGAGTTGCTGGGGTTGGATAGTGCGCCTGTTATGATGTTGCAACCACATGCACTTCCTTCATCAACACCTTTGTAAGTTTTTCTTTTAATTTTTTTTTGTGAAATTTGGGGAACTAATATGGGAACGTATTGATGTGGGTGTGTATGTGGATAATGTAGATTTTCAAATTTTATATATGGATTGATATTGGGACAGTTAAGTGTAGTGATAGTGATGTGTTCTTTTATTCGGTTTTTCATATTTGCTGATCCTCCTCCTGATAATCGAGACTACCAATCACATATTCGGCAACAACGACAGTTCAAACTTCTGCCGGAAAATGATTCATCGGCATCGATGATATTGGAAAAAACTTATTATGATATTGATCAACATGCGTCAGAGAGTTTGAATTGGATGACGGTGTTGTTGGCACAAGGGATTGGGCATGCGAGAAAGATTGCGGCGCAGGATGGGTGGTTGTTGCAGGAGTTGACAAGGGTGTTGAATGGTGGGTCCGTGCCCGATTTTGTGGATGAGATTAAGGTTGTGCAGTTGGATATGGGAGATGGGTATCCGGTGTTTGGCAATTGTAGAATTGTGAAAAAGGATTATTCTGTGGATGAAGAAGGGAATAATGGAAATGCTGTTGGAGGGCGAGGGACTGAACAGACGGGGATTTCAACGACACTTGCTAGTGCCACTATTGGAACTCCGGTTTTAAGAACTGTTGGATCGTCATCAGATTTGAACCAAAAGAAAGAGGAGGATGATGATATTCTTGAAGCACTTATCGACGTTTCTTTATCCGATCATATAACTCTTGGTATTGAAACAAACCTGATACTAAATTTCCCATGTCCAAAATTTTCAACTTTACCAATCAATCTTTCTATCTCAATATCCGAATTTTCTGGCACTCTCAAAGTTTCATTACGACCTCAAAAGAAATCACCACCACAACCTTCTTCTTCCACCTCTTCATCATCACCACCCTTGTCTGACCAACCCCCTCACCTTACTTTCTCCTTCACCCCCAACTACAACCTCAATTTCCAAATCAATTCCACCATTGGCTCCACTTCAAAACTCCAAAACCCTCCGAAAATTTCTCAATTAATCCAATTTAAACTTAAAAAAGCTTTTGAACAGCGATTTGTTACTCCAAATGAAAAAAAAATTAATTTACCTTTGATTATTCCAATGAAGAAAAAAGATGATGATAACGATGGTAATAATAATAAGAAAAATATTTTGATTTCAGAAAGTACGGTGACGTCTCCACGATTGCATCCAAGAACGTATAGTTCTATTAGCCAGTTAGCTTCGAATACGGTGTTGAATTTGCCAGTGGATAGGAATTTTGATGATGATGATTCTGCTATTATTTAGTTTTACTGGTCAGTATTTATGTACATACATACAACAATAGATGGATTTGATAAATATACGACCAATCTACAAACACAAATATTAATAGCATTGATTCCAAACCCATTTCTACATTCTTTTATAGTAATATCATTTGAAAAGTATTATTACATCTATTTACTATATATACATTTATTTAGATTTTTTTTTTAAAATATTTGCTCGGGAAGTAAGCCAACTTTAGCAGTTGATACACCCAGCAAAAATGCATGTTCTTTCGATTCTTCATTTGCAAGAGACAAAACATATACGTTTGCAATTTGATCATTTTCAGGTCTTGCCCTACCAGCAATCATTTCTAGCCGCTTAGAAGATAATAGACTATCCCAAGAAAGAACATAAATATGTTTTAGACCAGGAAAATCCAAACCGACTACATTTGAAGCTCTATAGATATAGATTGGAGGAGAATTAGTAGTAGTATTAGTAGCAGCCGTAGGGTTGGAAAATTTTGAAGTTGTTGCTGTGGTTAAGCCAGTGAATTCTGAAAATTTTGTGGCAAAGGATTGGAGAGAGAAATATTCAGGGACGATGATTAGAATGGGATCAGTTGTGGGTTGACTTGTTTCTTTGATTAACTTAGAAAGTCCAGTAATGTAGTTTGTAATTATTTCCATTTTTTTGTCGGAACTTTTTTCGGAGGTTTCTCGCAAGATTTGTTTTTGTCGTATGTCATTGAGGTTATCAACAGATGTTAAAAAATCCTGATTAGTTAAAAGCTCAGGTTCAATTAGATCAATATTAGTATTTCGAAGTAAATCAATAGTTTGATCATAAGTCACAAAACAAGTCTTAATATTTTGAGGCACATTTCTTTGAAAGTTGAAAGGAATGCTATCAATACCAATTCTTAACATTGGTCTAACTGAGAGCCATTGATTTTTCAAAGCCACCGATTTCGAATAATTAGATGCTATACTCGATTCAAAAATGAATCTCAATGGCACAAAATATTCATTATTATCCTCAATATTTTTATTCCTAATAGGAATAATATGATCCAAAAGAATTTCACATGGTGGTCGAGCAACTTGTCTAGAATCTTTGGCAGTATTTCGTAAATTGCTTTGAAGTTTCGAGCTTTTAGGTAAAAGATTTTCGACTTCATCTAGGACAATTGTGGACAGTAAATTAAGCTGAAGATATGGTCTTTTTTCCGTATTGGCAAGAATATCAAGGATTCTAGTTGGGGTGCCCACAATAATTTTAGGACATGGTTTTTTCATCAATAGCAAATCCTGATTTGCTTCATTAGTACCACTTCGATAAAGCACCTGCACAATATTATCCACATCCACTGGTGCATCTCTGATCAACAGTTTAATCGTTTCATAATACTGTAATGCCAAATCCTGTGTAGGTACCAACACCAAACTCTGAATTCCCTTCTTCCCTGCTCCACCACTAGTTGGCGCCACAGGTTTCATCCCCGACAACAAATACAAAATCGTAGCTGTCGACATCCCACTCCCCGGTTCTCCTTTCACCAGCAACGACAAATCTGACTGCAACAACGCCAACATACTTTTTTGAATCTTGGTAGGTTTTTCAATCTTTTTTGTTCCCATATTTTTTAATGCTTCAATTAACACTGGTTGAATCTTTAAATCTTCAAATCCGGAAACCGTTTTGGGATCGATTTTCAATCTTATTCCTCCTTCATCCATAAATGGCAACGTTTCAATTGGTGTTACAACATCTTCAACATTACTGTAAAATCTTATTGCAACACTTGGTCTTATACTCCTACAGATAAACCGGGATGTGCGTAGGCGAATCATCGTTAATGGAGTGTGCGGATATATGTATGATATTTTTTGGGAGGTTAAGTCTTTTTTATTTATTTTTTTTTTTTTTCACCATCTACATTTTTCAGTACAACTGATCTCTGCCCTGTCATACTCTTCATTATTACATTCCATTCATTCCATATACATTTAGCACGCAATAAAATATATATATATATATTACTTGCCATATTTATTAATTTCACTTCATTTTTTCAATATATTTCATAACTGCCCAGTGTTCTCAGATTCATGTTAGTAAGTTAAGCTTACATAATAGTATTCAATCAAAGAAAGAAAGAATGAAAAAAACTCAAACTTTGTGTGTAGTATAAAAAAACAGTTTGTACATAAACAACAAAAAAACTTCCATGATGAATGAGGGAGAAATATAAAAATGAAACAGTCCATGGAATGTCGGAAGTTGTTGAAGCATTGTGGAATAAATTACAGACAGCTTATGCACATGTTACCAGTAATTTATGAGCTTATATATCACTCTTTTCCTCCACATAGTAGGTGGAGGTACCCCAGACATGTGTACTAATCCTACTTCTATACTCTTTCTTATAATAGTAAAGGTTCATAAAATATATTTTTTTGTCCATTGCTTATCATAGTATTTGTGCTACAATGCATAGGGTTCAATAAATAAAAATTCAGATATAAAAAAAATTATAATAAGAAACTGTTTTATATTAGAGATAAATAAAAAGTATATGCACAAACTTCATAAAAAAAAGAGAATACAAAAGCCACTACTAAATAATACATATTTAGAGGCTTGTACCGTCAAATGTATACATATAATTAGGCCTCGACCCATATTTACCTACTCATCTTGTGTATCATAACTTGGATCGATAGCACCCAGCATCATTTTCACCAACCAAGTAGAAGGGTCCAAATTGACTCCAAACTTTGCCATTTCATCTTGTTCAACCTCAAAATTACTGGTACAATCAACCATAGCACCAACTTGAGAATCAGAATCAAGTTTCCCTAAAAATTCTCTTGCCTTTAAATCATTTCCTACCTGAGCAAATTGGAAAGCAATTGCTCCAGGACCGTAAGCAGTCTGTTGTAGAATGGATTTGGCTTCCTTAATAACACGGAAAACGGTGTTGGTTGGTTCTCCTGCAGGAGAACCATCAGTGATAGTAATGACCATCACTGGCTTGCGGAGAGTTTGAGAACGAAGTTTGTTGACAACAAGAGGATCAATTACTTTAGATTTAAGTCCAGTACCAAGAGGAGTTAGTCCTCTAAAGTCAACTCTAGAAATTAATTCTGAAACTTGTTGCTCAGTTTTGAGACAATTTCCTTGAATTTGACTGTTCATAAATCTAACTTCTAAGCCATCATCGTCCATAATTGACGCAATATATGCAGTGCGGTTCAGAATAAGTTTTAAGTCATCAATTCTTTCACCATTTTCTTCAAAAGACATTGATCCAGAGTCATCCACAAACATTACAATATCATAAAGTGAAAGTCTCACCAAATCAACCGCAATCTCCATAGGAATTGACCACCTGTTAGCGATGATTCCAATGTGAGGTCCAACTCTTGCAGCAATTTGGCTAAGGGAATTGGGGGTGTAGAAGTTGTTCAATCTATTCTCTTGCACAGCTTTTTGCAAAATAGTTAATAGAGTATTTGTATTAATAGAAGGATTTCCACCCATTGGGGGCTGACTACTACCCATTGAAGGCTGACTACCACCCATTGGAACCTGCGCTGGTGGTCGATTATATCCAGAGCCTTGTTGAGCTGCACCGTAAGGTTGATTAGGGGCTTGGTTATAGGAAGTTTGCTGTTGACCATATCCCTGTTGTTGTGATTGAGCAAAAGGATTAGTTTGGACAGCAGCCTGATTATAGGAAGAAGGAGATTTTCCAGATTGTTGTTGTCCATATTGTTGCGAAAATTGGGGTTGTTGTTGTTGATTATATTGACCTCCAGGGTATTGAGATTGAGGATTAGATTGTGCCCCATATTGACCTGGATACGATTGAGGCTTTTGTTGTTGTTGACCATAAGATGGTTGTTGCTGGCCATAAGCTGATAGTTGTTGACCATAAGATGGTTGTTGTTGGCCATAAGCTGATTGCTGTTGACCATAAGGCTGTTGCTGCCCATAGACTGGTTGTTGTTGACCATATGTCGATTGTTGCGGTGGCAGACCAGTAGTTACACCACTAGAGTTCTGAGTTGCTTGTAATTTACTTGCTAATCCCATATTTTACTAATAACTTGGTAGGAAAGAATGTTATTTTAAAAAAAAAAATGAAAAAGTGAGGAGAGATAAGTTGAGTTATATATACTCTCAATGGATGGTGTAGTATACAAAGGTACAGTATATTTAAACTGACACAGGAATAGCAGTGCCAAGATTACGTGTGCCTTCTCCAGATGCTACACGTCATAGCCCTAAATGCATTTGGTTCAACTGTTTCAGGCTTAGATGTCGATGTTATATTGTCAAGTTGTGCATTGGAATACGTGTACATACCCAGATATGTACATATGAATATTATATTATATGCATGTATATACACATGCTATTACACAAGCACTTGAGTCCGCAGTTAGTCATTTAACTCAATAACTGTATGAATAGAGATGGTTCACATGAAGAATATACCCTAACCTGGAATCTTTAAACCAAGTTATTTTTTTTAGAGATTTCGGTCCAAAAGTGCTCCTTCTTCCCCGACTGTAAAGAAAATACTGGTGTTGGGAACATCATGTCTAAATGGAATATTGATCCAAGAGCAATCCTAGATGTCGCCCTTTTTATTGGAACAAGTGTATCCATATACTACCTGATCAATCAGGTCGTCAACTCCATGGATGGAAATAAGTCACAGCAGAATAAACAGAAGGCAAAAACCTCGATTCAAAAGTTAAGACAACGACATCCAGAGTTGGATTTGGAACTAGATGAATATGAACAGATTATTGTAGGAACTGTGATTATGCCTGAAGATATTAAGATAGGATTCAAGGGTAAGCTATGTTTATAAAGCATTGGTAGTTTTTTTGTTCTCGAATTGGAATTGGTAGACTAACCTTGATGATAGATATTGGTGGATTGGAAAATATAATCGAAGAGCTTAGGGAGAGTGTTCTGTATCCCTTAACATTGTATGTTAATTTTTCCTTTTTAAAGGGACCTTATTATTATTTATACTGACTGATTCTTTAGACCTGATTTATACAGTTACCACAGCACTTTGCTTAAAGCACCAAAGGGAGTACTACTATATGGTCCTCCAGGATGTGGTAAAACAATGCTTGCAAAAGCTTTAGCTGCTGAAAGCTCGGCAAATTTCCTTAATATCAGAATGTCAACTATTATGGATAAGTGGTTTGGAGAAAGTAATAAACTTGTATCTGCCATATTCTCACTTGCCAATAAACTTCAGCCTTGTATTATTTTCATTGACGAAATTGATTCATTCCTGCGTGAACGATCTTCATCAGATCATGAAGTCACAGCTATGCTAAAAGCAGAATTTATGACATTATGGGATGGTCTTACCTCCGATGGTAGAATTCTAGTGTTAGGGGCAACCAATCGTGCAAATGATATTGATGATGCAATTCTCAGGCGTATGCCTAAAAGATTCCCAGTAAAGTTACCTGATTTTGCTCAGAGAAAGAGAATTTTAGGAATTGTTTTGGATAATGCCGAACTTTCTCCTGATTTCGACATCGATGAGGTGGCAAGAAGAACTGCTGGACTATCAGGAAGTGATCTCAGAGAAGCTTGTAGAAATGCTGCTATGCATGCTGTTAGAGAATATATTAGAGGTAATTTCAAAGATGGCAAAAGGAAAAGAGGTCCTGGACAAGAGGTTCCTGTTCGTGCCATTAGGACAGAAGATTTTTTCAAGGAAACTGCTGCTGAAAGTTCTTTACCAACTAACTATGTTAATACTTTTCCTCTTGCAGCTGATGTTGAATAGTTACAATATATACATACATAGATATCAACACTTATTTTATTTCATGTTATAGTGGTAGTAATAATAATCGCAACATCTATACTAAAACCTCCAAACTTCCCAATTTTCCGTATGATACTATCTATTTTGCAATTGATAAAATATTTCTAGAAATAGCCCTATTAACAATTGATGCGACTGTTTGTTGTTCAAACGATTTCATAGAAATTTGAAATTCAGAATTAATCCATTCCTAAAATTTTCCGCTCCATGCATAATTGCAGTTAATGTTTAAGAATAACAATCAACACAAGCTATTGAAAAGATTATAATAGTTGAATATTTAGTAGTCTAATAATAATTTGATAACTGAGAGTTAAAAAATAACCCGATAATCTTTGTAATCTATCACAAGTGAAATATTAATGAGATTAATAATGTTGTGATCTTATGTCAGGAATGTGGAAAAATTGAAAATTCCCATTTCATTTTTTTATTTTTATTTATTTTTTTTCATATTGTCGAAAGACCTCCACATTCACATCAGTTGTTCCGTAATCAAGAAAATATGACGAATACAACTACAGATACTATAAATTCTGAACCCACCACTGCTTCAGTTGTTCCTAGAAAAGGTACGGTGAAGATCATTGATGGGAAGAAGATAATTTTTGATGAGAATGGTAAACCGTAAGTCGAAAAGCACAATGCTACACGAAGATCTTTCATGATTAACCAACTCTTGTTGTTGTTTTCATTTCGATTCAGGTGTAAAATGTGTAATACGTTAAGCGATTTTACGTCATTTACTGGACAAAAATCATCTGCTGGCGCAGGTGCCATGTTTGCAGGCCTTTCCAGTGCCACCGCAACAGCAGCAACAACCGATCCATACAAAGCTTCGCCCCCCGACTCTGCTGAACTAGGCCGTTCCACCTGGACATTTCTCCATTCTCTAGCTGCCACTTACCCTGAAGTTGCGTCTGCCGGTGAACAAACCCAAATGTCTTCCTTCTTAACCATCTTTTCCAACATTTATCCATGTTGGTATTGTGCAGAAGATTTTCGTGCTTGGTTAGCTAAGCCTGAAAATGTCCCTAAATTGGGAGGTCAAGATGAGTTTGGATTATGGTTATGTGGGGCACATAACGTGGTGAATAAGAAAATTGGGAAGAAAGAGTTTGATTGTTCACAATGGAAGAAACGTTGGATTGAGGGATGGGAGGATGGCAATTAACCTTGAAAAAGTGTATACCTGGCCTCTACATATGAAAGTAATGAAATTGCCCCACTATGAGATGAGACCGGGTTTACTCTATTGGTTATACAACAGTAACTAATCCGCTATATTTGAACCTGATTGTAAATAATAATAGATCTGAAATTATAATATTTACTTACCTACCTAGGTATGCAACATTTAACATACATGCTATATTCAATACATCGAATTTCGACAAATCCTAAATTTTTGAATCCTATACTAGACTATTTAGGTTGTCCATGTCTTATTCCTGGAATCTAATTGTAATATCTTTTGAAATTGTTGCCCATATTTCATTTATTACTATTATAATTATGCTAGCAATAAATAAAATAGTTAATCTATGACCTGCTGACATTTGAAAGTACTAATAGAAATCATTTGAAATTGAATAACACATATTTATTTCAGTGTCTACAACCCTAGGTAAAATGTATATCTCTTACCAAGGTTCCCAATTATTTTCAGTGTCGTCAACAGCAATCGTACTAAACATCTGATGTTAATAAGGCCGCTCTATTTTCCTTTAACTCATCTCATTACAAATACAAAACTTGTCACTTTTAACACAAAACCAAAGCCCCATTCTCCCCTCCTTTATATTTTTATTTTATTTTTTGTATGTGCATCTATTTTAATATTGAATGGTTGAACGTATCCATCTATTCTCTCTGCCATGTTCTTTGTGTGAAAATTTTTCATATAGAGAAGTCAAATTCTCATGATGGTTTCCTCTCTTACCCCTTGATCATAGCATCATTGTATTCAAATTCTACAAATGCAGGTAAGTACCTAGGGGCATGGGACTCATGTAAACAAATGTAGAATACAAACAGTTACTACTACGGGAAAACGAAATACTGGAGAGACAAAAACATAGAATGATGTGTTGTACCTTTTTTTATATTTCTCAACTCAGCCCTGCGCGCAAATTGTGTCAAACAAGACAGGGCTGAGCACACACACTTACATAATATTTCTAGACAACCCTCACATAATACAACGGAAGTATGCGCATACGAGTTGTATTCTGTATATATACCCAGATGTCGTAACTGAATAAAAATAATAATGAAAAAGCCTCGATTTCATATCCATTTTTGGGTAGCTCAAAAATTCTGATAGCTAAATCTTTGATAGATTAATGGATCATGAAGAAAAGAAAGAACCTCTCCTCTATATAATTTGCTAAGGTGTCAATAGAAATCGTACATTTCATCAGAGACATTGGATAAATTGCCTCAATATGACCTTTCTTACAAATGCAAATGTTATGTGGCTAAAATCAGCTTTTAAAAAAATATTTGTAATAAACAAAAGAAGAGGTTTGCAAATGTAGGAATTTGGTATATTTTTTTACATGATTAAGATCATCTCACAAGTAACACTAAAAGAAATAATAATTATATGAATGGAACGTATTATTGATATTTTCCCACGTTATTTGATCAAAAATTTCTAGCTATCTTATCATTCATCCAAAAAATCATATATGTCCGATATTTTGACAACAATTTTTTTCAATATTAATTAGACTTATTGAACTACGATAAGTTCATTATTCAATAATACATAGCAACAAACAAATGAAAAATAATTAAATATTTCGATGGATCAAAGAAAAATGTTTAAATACAAATTTCAAAATTTACGTTAAGTTTTTTCACAATTAAATGGTCAAAATTTTGTTATATACTGCTATGGATTGTTTGGTATTTCATGATTGATGAATATGTTGTCACAGTTGTAATAATTCTTACTTATGATTCCAGTGCTTATATTGATCATTTCAATTAGTTAATAATAAATCTGATTAAAGTCCTCCTATGACCGAAATATAAATTAAACATTGAAACAGCAAATTACATAAGAGAAGACTTTGTTAATATTTGATGCATGGTTTCAAAGTCACTAATTTTTGCTGACAAACTTTCAATCTAATTTCTTCGTAAATCGATTTAATATTAGGCACGTCTAATATATAGCTTGTTTGTGAATAAAATATGTACGTACAAACGCATTAGAAAGGAGCATATGAATTTGTCAGTAACTCACATTTAAATCCAGCAATCGCCTGCTAACATATGTTGGACAATATTAGAATGACGTGTAAGGGGGAACAAAATATTGTTGGGGTAATTGGTATGGCTGTATTACAAAAGAGGTCTGAATTGCCACAATCAGTAATGATAGTATTGCAAATATTTGAACAATTGCATTTATTCTTAATATATTACGAGTAGGATACACATTAATATACACGAAAATTTGATTCTATACTATGGATTAGCATTATGTATTTTTGGTCATAATTTTCACTCTTTTATTTTTTTTTAAAAAAACAAAAAAGAAAACAAGCAAGCAAGCAAAAAAGAAAAACTGTGGTTAAAAGAGTTTATGATGTAGTGCATTCTTTGTGACATTTGAAATATTGCGAACATCTTGTATATGTACATATACGTACATGTTTCATATATGAACGAGTCTCTACTACGTATGTATGTAAATAATGAACGTAAATAAGTTGTAACATATGGTCCATAAATCGATAAATCTTCTTTTCGATTTGCAGATCTAAACACTGCAGATTTGTTACGGTAAAAACCTTCAATAAATAGGTACAGTAAGATAACTTATGCACACCTGGGTACGAGACATTAAAACGTATACCCCACCCCCTCCTCCTCATTTATCCAAACAATAATTAAAAATTGCAGATACAGTTTTATTTGTATTTGACAATATGATGCTTAAAAATAGATATATTGTATTATATTCATTATTGAAGTGTTTTTGAAAAGTCTATGAAATAGTAGTACAATTCTGCGACGGAAAAGAACGAACCATTAATTACAACATTATATAAAACAGCTAGAATTTTTGATACATACCAGTTAAATCGACACGTATTTATGTATGTGCATGTATGTAAATGAACATTGTAGTATATATTGTCAGATACGTTCTTTACAAATAGTTAGTACAACCTATGTTCTATGTAGTAAATATAGTCAGCCGTGCTCTCCACCTTCCTGTTGAAAAATTTCCCAATTTGTCTACTCGGAAAAGACCGGCCGAAAAGAGGATAGACAGTAGATTTGATGAAAAGAGTAAGTGGACTAGGTGGGAGGTGGAGTAGATGAAAACGTTTTCAATTGGAAGTTTCTTTTTTTTTTGCAACAATTGAAGATATCGCAGCGGATAGAGAATAGTAGTTATATGGACAATCGGAAACGAACTTTGGCGATGTGTAAATCTGAAATATTTTATTTTGTGACAAGACACACTGTAATTATCCTTTCAACTGAAATGTATTAACCATCTATGATTGAAATGGTGCAATTAGACGTCTTTGATTGACGTGGGTTTAATAGCAGTATCGGGAATATGAAAGAGGGGTGTACATATTGTGGACTCTGTGTGTTAATACTATAGGTACTACTACATTGACAGTTGAAACGAGTTTTCCGTGTGTGATTGGATAGAATTGAGACGTGTTTACTCCACATTGTCGAGCGAAATAAGAAAAACCCCTCTTTCCCAAATAAAGAAATTATTTTTTGCCATTTCCTTCAATCCGTGATTACATAAGAGCAATAATTTATGTAATTGACCTGATTTTATGTAATTCTCAATTTTTATGTAATTTTGGTGGAGGCGATATGGTTTTTTGCGGGGGCGCTTTATTATCACTCTTTTTAGGTCTAGCACTAGTTTACAAATCGTCTGGTTGACTGTGGTTACATCAATATGCGTATAAGTGATAAAAGTACAACGTGGTAGTTGACGACTTTGTTCAAGACAACTGTGTGTAGACATTCTTATAAAAAAAAATAATTATATATTTCAGGTACCGTTAGTATTATTTCTGGAATTTATAGTGATTTACTCCACAATCCAGTTGAATACTAATCATTAGCAAGGTGTAGTCAAGTTTACTTTTATAACGATCCTACTCCATTTAAGTTTCTTTACCCGGGGAGGATTTGCTACTGTATGGTATTAGTACTCTTTGCTCGATGAATTTTCTTTTTTCAAGACTTTTGAAATCTTCCTTTTGTAAAATATCAATTACTACCATTCAAGGTGGGGTTTGTTTTGTATAAATACCGAGATGTATCTCTGAATTGTTACATTTTTTTTTCTTTCTTCATCCTTCCTATCTTTATAATCATCACCTCTTTTTATTTCTTATTTATCAATTCATATAATGGCTTCTGTCACTCGATCATTCAATTTCGCCGCTAGAGCTGTTAGAGCTCACCCCTCTAAGTTCATGGCTCTTAACACAATGAGACTCTACTCTTCTCTTCCTCTTTCACAGACTGTTACTCTCCCTAATGGTCTTCAATACGAGCAACCTACTGGTATGTTCATTAATAACGAATTCATCCCTTCAAAATCTGGTAATACTTTTAAAGTCGAAAACCCTGCTACTCAAGAAGTTGTTGCTGAGGTTTACGAAGGTGATGTTGCTGACGTTGACGCTGCCGTTGACGCCGCAGAAGAAGCTTTCAAGACTTGGTCTGTTATGCCCCCTTCAGAACGTGGCCGTTTGTTGTGTAAACTCGCCGACAAGATTGAGGAGAACTTGGAACTCCTTGCTTCTATCGAATCTACTGATAACGGTAAGGCTATTGCCCTTGCCAGAGGTGATGTGACTTTGGTTGCCAGATGTATTAGATACTATGGTGGTTTTGCCGACAAGATTACTGGTACTGTCATTGAGACCAACGATGGTCACTTTACCTACACCCGCAGAGAGCCAATTGGTGTCTGTGGTCAAATTATTCCTTGGAACTTCCCTCTTCTTATGTGGTCTTGGAAGATCGGTCCTGCTCTTGCTACTGGTAACACTGTTGTCTTGAAGACTGCCGAGTCTACTCCTCTTTCAGCCTTGGTTGCTTCAAAGTATGCTGCTGATGTCGGTATCCCCCCTGGTGTCATCAACATTATCTCTGGTTACGGTAAGACCGGTGCAGCCATTTCTTCTCACCCTAAGATTAAGAAGGTTGCCTTCACTGGTTCTACTAACACTGGTAGATCTATTCTTAAGGCTGCTGCTGAATCTAACTTGAAGAAGACTACTCTTGAACTTGGTGGTAAGTCTCCCAATATTGTTTTTGCTGATGCCGATCTTTCTAAGGCTATCGAGAACACCAACTTGGGTATTTTCTACAACTCTGGTGAAGTTTGTTGTGCTGGTTCCCGTATCTATGTTCAAGATGCTATTTACGACAAGTTCCTTGCTGAGCTTAAGACTCGTTCTGAAGCCAACAAGGTCGGTGACCCCTTCGACCCTGATACCTTCCAAGGTCCTCAAACTTCTAAAATGCAACTTGACAAAATCCTTAGATACATTGAGATTGGTAAGAAGGACGGTGCCACTCTTGTTACTGGTGGTAAGCAACTCGACCGCCCTGGTTACTTCATTGCTCCTACCGTTTTTGCAGATGTTAAGGAAGATATGCAAGTTGTCAAGGAGGAAATTTTCGGTCCTGTTGTCACTGTTTCCAAATTCTCTACTGTTGATGAAGTTATTGAAATGGCCAACAACTCTGAATACGGTTTAGCTGCAGGTATTCACACCACTGATGTCAACAAGGCCATCGATGTTTCCAACCGTCTTAACGCTGGTACTATCTGGGTCAACACTTACAATAACTTCCACGAGGCTGTTCCTTTCGGTGGCTACGGTCAATCTGGTATCGGACGTGAAATGGGTGAACAATCTCTTGATAACTACACTCAAGTCAAAGCTGTCAGACTTGCTATTGAAAAGAAATAAACATTTGCTGGTTTTGTAATCAATGGAAAAAAAAATAAATAGGAAAATAAAAAGTAATTTAACGAATGATGATGATAATTAATTTGATACATTTTAATGGTTATTAAAACAACCAATAATAATTTGCCCTTTCCAATTATGTTAAAACTATGTGGCACGTCTGATAGTCATTTTAATAATATTCATTGGAAGAAGATAAAATAGGAAGAACTTTGATATTGAAAGAGAAGGTGGATAGTTCTTAACGTAGTATTTCAATCGGAATTTACTATATTAAATTAATTACACCATTTGAACACAATTTGCTACAATCCAAAAAAACAATGTTCTTTAATTTGTGATTGCTACTTAGATCTGAATAACATTTATACCTCGGGGAACGAAAAGAAATAAAAATATTTTTGGCTAAAGAATCTATTAGAGAAGCCACAGTAAATTGGTACGGCTGAGACGCGTGATCACTGAAAATTTGTCAGTAAAAGTTCTTTTCGTGCAGTTAAAGAGTTTGTTCACCACCACTATCGAACTATTATGTACAGAAACTTATTGAGACGACATCCATCATCAGCAATACAGTTAAAAACTATATCATGGCGGAGTTTGTTGCAAGTGAAATATTTAGGTACAGTGAGTATGGAATCTACAAGAAGAGGAGGGAAGAAAAAAGTTGAAGTTTTTGCATATTCAGATTTGGTAAAGGAAGTAGTGAAATCAAAAGATGATGTGAAAAAAGAAGAAAATGGAGAAAAAGTAGAGAAAGATAAAACGGTGGTAGAAGAGACACTAAGAGGGGCTAAGGCGTTGAATTTAATGGAATCAATAAGAAAGATTATGGACGACAACAAAGATCATGTAGTTTTGACCGAAGTTGGATCATTTTATGAGGTAAAGTAGGATTTTGTTGGAATTTGTAGTGTGCTTTTGCTAACAGTTGTTGTTGTTGTTGTTGATGGAAATAGCTTTATTATGAACACGCGGAAATATATGGCCATCAATTGGGGATAAGAACAACAAAAAGACGTACTGGAGCGAAAAATTCAAAAATTTCAATTCCAATGGCTGGATTTCCTTCGTCACAATTAGATCGATACCTTCGGCAACTTGTATTAGACCTGAAAGTTACAGTGGCAATAGTGGACCAGTTTGAACGACCTGAAGGTTCGGAAGGAAGCGATGATATGAGATTTGATCGTCGAGTAAGTCGAATTGTCACGCCAGGGACTCTAGTCGATGAAAGCTTTATCGATTGGGAAAAGAATAATTATCTTGTTGCATTGGCTGGTAATGATGTAGGTGGAAATAATGTAGGGATAGCATGGATTAATCTGGGTCTAGGAAGTTGTTATTTTCAAACCTCAACGTTGAATGATTTAAGTACTGATTTGGCAAGAATTCAGCCGTCAGAAGTATTGCTGCCGAAATCAATGCAAAGTGAGTTGGAATGGATTAAATCTTTATATTATGTGAATGAGGTAGAAGAAGAAAGTACATTAGCTCTCTATGAGGTGTTCGAGTCTGCACAAGATCTAGAGTTAGAGACACATGAGCGAGAAGCATTGAGTTCAGTTCTAAATTATGCAAGAACTCATCTACCTGAATGGAAAGATATGCGCCTTGAATTTCCGGAACGTGTTGTGGTTAGCGAATTTTTAAAGATTGACGAACGATCTAGAGCAGCATTAGAGTTAACTAAATCACTTTCTGACGGAACTACACGTGGTACGTTGATGAAAAGTATTAAAAGGACAGTCACAGAAGCTGGAACTAGACTTTTGGGTGAATGGATTTGTAAACCCTTGGTTGATGCCGAAAAAATTAATCAGAGATTTGATATAGTAGAAGAACTTTCAAGCGACCCTTTACTTATGATCAAATTATCTGAGCTATTGTCAAGATTAGGAGATCCAATGAGGATTATTCAAAAATTTGGGCTGGGAAAAAGTGGTCCTAGAGATGTAGTAATGGTAGCGATGGATCTGTTACTTATGGAACAAATACAAGAACTTATATTGGAATTTGAAAAAGAAAAAAAAGAACCATTAATGACTGGAAAATTAATCAGAGATATTAATGGAATAGAGAAATTGAGAAAGGCTATTAAGAGTAAAATTAATGATGATGTGGTGTTTGGAATTCAAGCAAACGAGGATGAAGATGAAATATCGTTGAATCAATCTGAATCCTTGGAATGGGTAGTGAAACCTTCTGCTTCAGTTCCTTTGAAACGACTACATGCTGAATTAGCAGAAGCTAAACAGAATGAAGAAGAGCTTATCACAAATTTAAAAAAAAAATACAGTGGCTACAAATTAGAGCTTAAATGGAGTCCAGGGCTTGGTCACCATGCTCACCTTAGTGGAAAGATCCATGAACTCAAAGATCCAGATCTGCTTAGGAATACTTTAACCCGCCATCGCAAGACTATTTCATTCAAAATTCCTGACTGGACTGAATTAGGTATTACTACGGAATCTATCAAAACAAGAATGAGAGCAGAGGAAAAAAGGGTAGTAGACCGTTTAATCAGTTCAATTTCTGAACAGAGGTCGATAATTCGAAAGAATTGTGATATCATTAACCAACTTGATGTTCTCAGTTCATTTGCTCGTCTCAAGCTTGAACGAGGATTGACCCGACCAAAGGTGACTGATTCTATAGAGACTCATATTGTTGAAGGTCGTCATCCCACTGTTGAGCTAGGCTTAGCACTTTCTTCTTCCAACTTTGTACCAAACACATGTCATCTTACTCAACAAGAAAATCTTTGGTTAATAACTGGCCCTAATATGGGTGGCAAAAGTACATTTCTTCGACAAGTAGCACTTATCAGCCTACTGGGACAAATTGGATGTTTTGTACCTGCAGAATATGCAGAATTAGGTTTAGTTGATCAGATCTTATGTCGAGTCGGAGCAGGTGATGACCTATACAGAGACAAAAGTACTTTTATGGTAGAAATGCTTGAAACCACTAACATCCTTCGTACAGCTTCACCCAAATCTCTGGCCATTCTCGATGAAGTTGGACGAGGAACAAGTCCTCGCGATGGATTAGCTATAGCATACGCAGTAGTTATCCATTTACTAAAAATTAACCAATGCAGAACTCTTTTTGCCACGCATTTCGGTCCTGAGATAAAAGAATTATTGTCACAGCAATTGGTTGATTTGAAAGGTCTTGGGTTTTACTGCACTGATTTGTTATTTCATGAAAATGATACTTGGGAGTTTGATCATAGATTAAAGAAGGGCGTAGCAACTGAATCTCATGGTTTGCGCATCGCGAAACTGGCTGGTTTCCCTCCTGCTGCAATGGAATTGGCAGAGGAATCTGTACGATATTTGATAAAAAAGAATGACATGTAATATTCTTATGTACAATATATATATTTTTTTTGACTTGTAGTATTTATGTTATGAATAGAAATTCTGAAATCCCCCTTTGCAATGACGCTGCTAGTCATGGTGACAACAACTCTGGTCCTGATGATGATACTGCTGGTGAAGAAGGTGACTTAGAAGAGTTGAAGTGGTTGGAAGGTATGTGGTCATTGGTTAAAGGTGATGGAGTGATTAGGATATTTGAGAACGATAGAGAAAGAAGACAAATTGTGAAAAACTTGGAAAAGAAATACTTTGATGATGCTGATATGAACGATGTGTATGAAGAATTTTTAAAGACTGATGACAAAGAAATGTGATATAAGGAAGTAACTGGTAGTGGAGATAATGTCCCCACAGCGAAGATTTCAAGCTCAAGGTTACAGAAACTTATGGAGAAACACGATGAAGCACGCTTAGCAGAATTGTACAATTTAGATCTGGTTGCAGTACTACAAGAAACGACAAGTTACTATGGAGGACTACAAATGACATTGCGGATAAGATGAAGCAGCAAAGCATGTGCTGACAGAATGTACATTGTACGTGAGCTGCTAAACACAACAAAAGAGATTGAAGCAGTTTGCAAATTTATCCAACAAATAAAATAAACAGTCAAGAAGACAACATATGAATAAATAGTTGACAAGTCGAAGGGATCACAACAGTGATAGATATTGCAGCCAAAATAGCGTATATGGTTCAGACAGGGTAGTTCTAGTCTACTAAGAATAAAAAACTGTCTGTGATATTAGAGGGGCTACCGAGGTATTTTCTCCTCGTAGCAAAAAGATTTATGAAGTTCAAAGTAGTTGATATTTACGATGGTGACTACAAGATGGGAAATGGGTAAATATCATGGAAAACATGTAAAAATCTTTGTTTGTTATATAATCAATTTCTATACCCAATCGATACTACTAAATTAAAAAAAAAGAAAACATTTATCTTTTTATAACCCCAAAGCTTTCTTCACTCACAAACACATCAATTTTCAACTTTCAAAGATGGTTTTGGACAGTGACATTGTTGAGAAGATAACTGTTAAGGGAAAATATCATCGAACATGGGCAGGAACATTTTTTTGTAAACCAGAAAGATACCTTCAGCCATCGACTATTGATGAGATCAAGGCACTGGTGAATGAAGCCAGACGTCAGAAAAAAACTATCATGGTTACTGGATCAGGCCATTCACCTTCAACGCTGACCATGACAAATGAATGGCTAGTAAACCTCGATAAATTTAATAAACCTGTCAAATTTCAATCTGACCCTTCTGGAAAATTTACCGATATTTCCCTCGAAGCTGGTATCCATATCTACGAAATTAACGACCTTCTTGCCGAAAATCGCCTTGCCATTCAAAATTTAGGCTCAATTTCCGACCAATCTATTGCAGGCATTATTTCTACCGGTACTCATGGTTCATCCGCATTCCATGGTCTTGTTGCACAACAAATTGTCGATTTGACTCTTGTTATCTCTACCGGCGAACTTGTGAAGTGCTCACCACAAGAACGCCCTGATTTGTTCCGTGCAGCTACTTTATCTTTGGGGAAAATTGGTTTAATTGTATATGCCACTATTCGTGCAGTACCTGAATTCACTATCCATTCAACTCAGGAAGTCATTAGTTATGACAGGTTTATTACTGATCTGTGGCCTACGTTTTGGACTTCTTCTGAGTATTTACGTGTGTGGTGGTTCCCTTACACTGATAGATGTATCATTTGGCGCGCAAATAAATCTACCAAGCCTTTATCAGCACCTCGTGATTCATGGTATGGTACGAAAGTAGGACGTTTATTCTATCAGTTTCTCTTGTTCATCGCTGTTAAAATATTCCCTTCTTTGACTCCTGCTATTGAAAGATTTGTATTTGACGTGCAGTATGGAATTACTGAAACTTATGGTATTGAAGGTGCTGCTTCCGAAGCTGTACAAGGTAGCGTTGAGGGTCTAAATATGGATTGTCTCTTTTCACAATTTGTTGACGAATGGGCACTTCCCTTAACCGAAGGACCGAAAGTTCTTAATCAACTACGTGATAAAATCAAGGAAGCTGCTGCTTCTAAAGAGTTCTATGTTCATGCTCCAATTGAGGTCAGATGTTCTAATTTAACCACTTCTGAATCCACTGAACCTATCAATCCTGAAAACTACACTGAAGGTCAAATCGGTGCTATCCCTGGTAATAATTTATCTCCATTCCTTTCACCTGCTCCTCCGCGTCCTTATGCACCTGGAACTGCTGGTTCTGTCTCCAATGACAATCTAACACTTTACATTAATGCAACGATGTACCGACCCTTTGGCTTCAATTCCCCCATTGACGCCTGGTTCCTCTATTTCGAAGATCTTTGTTCTTCCGTCGGTGGTAGACCTCATTGGGCCAAAAATTTCCTGGGAACTAGAACAATCGAACACAAACCATTCGATGGAGAGATGAGAGGATTGTCACCCCAAGTTGAAGGATGGTTTGGCGAAAATTTGAAAAAGTGGAACAAAGTGAGAATGGAGTACGATCCTGATGGTGTGTTTTTAAGTGGAAAGAAATGGGCAGAGATAAATGGAATAATTTAAGGATATCAATTTTTTTTTTAACTGTAATTTCATAAACATATATACTTCTTTCGATATTTTAAATATATTAGATAATAGAGAACAATTATTATAGACTTACAATTAACCACAATATATAAAATTAGTCAAAGTATTTTCCTTCCATAACATTTCATAAATGTCAAGTCCCCAATACAGTCAATGTTAAAAATTTAACGAAGCAATGAATGAAAAGTATTTATTTAATATATTTCTAATTATCTCAAATGAGAGTGACTTGTACATATGGTGCTGTGAAGAGTGTAAAACAGTCAGGAGAAAATCCATCATATTATATATTTGTTAGGGAGTCGAAGTTTGAAAGGGATAAAGCCATAAGTATCCTTTCTGGCTGCATTGTGGAAGATGACGTTAAGCCTGGTGTGGGGATAATTGTATCTGACAAAAAATAACAACATTTGAAACAATAAATAAATATACAAGCGTCATCAACTCCTTATATATGGAAACCATTTACTGTAGGTATTACAAAGATAATATAGTAAAATTACTGGTTAGCAGACTTTAGTTAAATGAGACTGTCTTCAAATAGAGAAATAAAAAATAAATATAATTTCTATATTTAATACCTTTGACTAAATTTATTTTACAAAAATGTAAAAGCAATTTAAACTCTAAATAGATGATAATGTAACCCCATTTACTTTTCCATAGTTATACTGTTCTAAATACATGCTTCACTCTGTCTAGATGTCTACTGATTTTACTTGAAATAAAATATGGTAGATATTATTGTGGATCATTCTACCTTATCCAGTTCCAGGGATTTTGTTGTTCATAATAAGTTCAATATTGGGTTTAATATTGTCATATCTTGCTTGTGCCAATGCAATTTGTTTGTTAAGAGGATCGTAAACAATGTATGCGGAACGAATGGTATTATCTCCAAGAAGAACAAAGTCCATGCCTTCTGGGACAACATCGAAGCCAACAAAACAAGTATTACGTGGAAACATGACAGAGGACATAAGTGGATTCACAAATAGCTCAATGGGTTGAAGAAATTGGGAACTGGGAACTTGAATAGTGTTATGGCCAAAATCTAGGTTGATGTGATCAGTAACATTGCAATCAGTGTAGTATTTACCGTTCAATGCAAAAGACTTTTGGGCTTTTAGTGTAGTTAGAACGTTCTTGGTGACCGCTTCAGGGAAATAGGAAAGAGTAGTTCCAGAGTCGAGAATGGCAGTCATGGGCTTATTCAAAGCATTATTAGTGCCCTCAGCAGTAGTCAATGACTTGAGTGGGATACCATAATGTTGAGAATGGGTAATATCATAACTTTGAAGTTTCCCAGTATATTTAGAATGATCAACAGCACCAAATAAAATAGAACCCTGATTTGAATTCTGTTCATTCAAAAATAAAGAATATGCAGGAGCCTTGATTAATCCAGTTTCAAACATTTTTTGTGGAAGATTGGAATAGATTTTTTTTTCCTTAATTGTAATTTCTGCTTGTGGTCTGCCAATACCAACAATTCCTTGACGGACATCTGTTGTATCTGCTACTCCAACTGACATGTTGGGTATTTTTGTTCCAGCTATTTCAAGAACATCTGTACCCCATTTACCTATGGTATGACCAACGCCATATTTTATTTCAAATTGAGTATTGTTGTCTTTCCAAGTTTGGCTTTGACTAGGGTCAAAGTACTGTCTAGAAGCTTGACCCTGACCATTAAACTTAGTACTTGGTCCCATCACCCAAGTATCTGAAGAACCGGTATCAATCAAGACATCCATGGCTTGACCTGGAGTACCAACCTTAATATGTGAAGAATAATAATACTTTTGATTACTGATTTTATCCTCAACAGCTTGATTTTGGTCTCCTCTAACTTTAAGTCTGTTTTCCTCTGAAACTGGAATAGATGTACGTTTCACTGGAAATAAAATCGCACCTTCCGGAATATCGTTATCATTCGTCACTGGAAGGGCAATTGCGGAGGCTGCAGCTAACAGAATAATAACTTTCATAATGCTCAAAAATAAGTACCCTAATATAAAAAATTATCTCTTATATATATTGTTAATATAATCAATTAATCTTGGTTTAAAAGGCTACATAAATGAATATATATATTACTTCAATTATAGATGCTTAGATTAGAAAACTATCTAACAAATTATAAACTCCATAAATTTGACCTACTCTACATTCTGAAACTTAATAGCGATCAATGATACTTGTAATGAAAATGGGATTTGCATAAGCAAATAATGCCCGTTATATAAAATAATGGTTTTAAGCTAACTTACCGTCTAGATAAATATAAATAATTCATTATTTTCCTAGATTCTTAATTACTTGTAAAATTTGTATCTAGAAACTCAATTGCTTAAGTCTACTGTAAATAATATTTAAGAAATGGTTCTTATGTTTTCCATATTTTTATAAGCGACTCATTGAATACTAAATGACGTTTCAATGATACATATATATTCATTTTTTTTTCAAATATACGGTTAAATTATATAGCATATTGGATAAACCATGACAGGCAAATATATATCTTCTATAATACCTGTTACTAGTATAATTTATTGCATAATATTCCAAGAACAAAACTATGAGGCGAAGTTGTAAATCCTCTCATAGGCAAATTAATATTAAACAATACATTTAATTTTGCGTAATTTTCTTTCATACAAATGGCAATATTTAGGTTCTCAAAATTTAAGCAACTCTACCAGGATCCAGAATAAAACGCATTAAGTTAAATTAAATTAGCCGAAGGTATTTAAACACAGGTTTGTAATGTAGAAATCACTTTCATGCTTCATTCTTATAGAAGGATAACTACAAATTCAAGAGTTTACCAACTTTAATACCTATTACTCATTAAATCTTAGATCCCTGCCATGTATATATGTAAGTAAATACAAATATAAGAAACGAGATAGATTTAAATATTTCCTTCTTCCTGTGAAAATTACATTTTACCTTAAAGTACCATTTTTTTTCACCTCTATATCAGAAATCAAAAGTATGTCGTTTCGAAAAAGTTTGAAATATTTGTCAGGACTTTCTTCGACAAAGTTGAGTAACACATTAAAAGAGAAGGAATCATTAGATAAAATTAAAAAGCCCCATGAGGTCAGTTTACGGACGGAACTGGTATATGAAATATCACCAGAGCAGAGGGATATGCTCTATGCAATGATGGGAAGAAGGAATATTGATGATTTGGATACCACTGACCATGAAATGGAATACATCATTCAGGCAATATTTAACTTATCGGAAGATCAAGCTGTCCAAATTATTCAAGATTGTCTTGAGGAGCATCAAGATGACCCAAACTTTCCATCTTATCAGAGGAGAAATTTGCAGGATTTACTTGACAGTAAAGATCACTATATTCATCAAACTCTTGATGATCGATCGTATTACTTAAAGATGGAAGCAGCATTAATACATTATCATTCCCCTTATCCAGAGGTAAGATCAATTGCAGATCCCATTGACGATCCAAGTATTCCAGTAGAAACTTTTCGAGCTTATTTTCTTGGAATATTATGGGTTATCATTGGGACTGGAGTGAATCAATTTTTTGAACCTCGTATGCCACCAATTTCGATTTCATCACATCTTCTCCAGTTTCTTGTGTACCCCTGTGGAAGAATTATGGAACTACTTCCCAATGCAGGTGTGGTGATTAGAGGTCATAGAATAAGTTTAAACCCTGGTCCATGGAACAGTAAAGAACAAACACTCGTTACAATCATGTTTGGTATTACTGCATCAATGGCATATGTATCCGACCAAATCTTTGTACAAAGACTTCCTATGTTTTACAATAATAATTGGGCCCGATCAGGCTACCAGTTCACACTCATTATGTCAACACAATTTATTGGTTTTGGGCTAGCTGGCTTAGTCCGTCATGTTCTAGTATATCCAGCTCAATGCATTTGGCCTAGTGTCATGCCCACACTTGCCTTGAATAAAGCTTTACTCAATCGAGAGCGGAAAGAGACAATTAATGGGTGGACAATTTCCAAATATAAATTTTTTATTTACTGTTTTGTTGGTATGTTTTTTTACTTCTGGATTCCAAATTACTTGTTTCAAGCTTTGAGTATATTTAATTGGATAACATGGATTGCACCACACAATTTTAAAGTTGCTACAATTACGGGAAGTATAACAGGACTGGGAATCAATCCTTGGCCTACTTTTGATTGGAATGTGGTTACTTCATTACTTACTCCTCTTAATACACCCTTTTTTGCAATAGCAAACAATTACCTGGGTACATTACTCGCTGGTGCATGTGTAATACCTGCAATCTATTTTACAAATATGTATTACACAGCATATTTACCAATAAATTCTAGTCGACTTTTCACTAATACTGGAGAGGAATATCAAGTTACTCAAATTTTGACAGACAATGTTCTCGATGTTGAGAAGTACCAGAATTATTCGCCACCTTACTATTCTGCCGCAAATCTAGTAGTCTACGGCGCATTTTTTGCATTATATCCGGCGTTGATTGTTCATGCAATATTGTATCATAGAAAAACGCTAGTAAAAGGAGTTACAGAAATTTGGACAAGCATAAAATCAAAAGAACGAACAATTGACAGATTCACGGACGCACATAGTAGAATGATGTCACAGTATGATGAAGTTCCACTTTGGTGGTTTCTTGCCGTAAGTACATTAGCTGTAATATTAGCTATTGTTTGTGTCGAAGTTTGGCCAACACATACACCTGTATGGTCCATTTTCTTTGGTTTAGCAATTGGCATCATATTTCTTATACCAATTGGACTTCTTTATTCTGTAACAAACTTTTCTTTAAGTTTGAATGTTTTAACAGAACTTATTGCTGGATATGCCTTACCAGGTAAAGGTATTGCACTAATGATTGTGAAAGCATTTGGACTCAACACCAATGTTCAGGCGATATACTTTATTCAAGATCAAAAATTAGGATATTATTCCAAAATTCCTCCACGAGCTACATTTCGTTCCCAGATTATCGCAACTTTTGTTCAGGCACTTGTAGTTCTAGGAGTGGCAAATTGGCAAATCAAGCACTACGATGGGATTTGCACTGCTAATCAAAAAGAGCATTTTACCTGTCCAAACGAATCTGTGTACTATTCAGCATCAGTTATCTGGGGTGTAATAGGTCCTCGGCGAGTATTTGATAAAATATATCCTATGTTAAAGTGGTGTTTTTTGATTGGAGCTCTTGTGCCTATCCCTTTTTACATTTGTCAAAAATTTTTAAAATGGGAAATTTTTAGGCAGCTCGATGTTTTGGTTATAATTCTTGGATTTCTCAACTATGCTCCTTACAATCTTTCCTACTTCACAACAGCATTCTACGTTTCATTTATTTTTATGTGTATAATTCGACGATATTATGTTGCATGGTTTGAAAAATACACATACATTCTAGCTTCTGGATTTTCAGCAGGGTTAGCATTAAGTGGGCTTGTTATATTTTTTTCTGTTCAATACAAACCTGCTGAGCTAGTTTGGTGGGGAAACACAGTTTCTATAGCTGGATTAGATGGCGATGATACAGCACGGCTCAAACCGTTACCAGAGGAAGGATATTTTGGTCCTGCTCCAGGAAATTACCCTTGATGAAAGAACTCCAAAAATCTCATGGGAATTGAATAAATGTAAGTATGTATTTAGTCATTGTACTTTTGTTATTTCTCTTTTAAATGTAGATAAGTTTCTAAATTGTACAGTAATAATTATCAGTTGAACTTTTTCTTAAGAAGATGTCTACATTCCCTTTAAGTAAGAAGGAGTATTAACTAAACGTTTCTGATCTGCTGTTTTCTTTGTTAATAGTAAAATCTAGAGTTGCTTGAAGTAGAAATTAAGCAACATTTGAGATAACTATTATGGGATTTTACTAGTCGTGTCTTTGTTTAGCATTTTTATTATTATTTTCCTCTTGTACAAGTACAAAAGATAATTTAAAGAATAAGACTTGTGACTTGATTTACAAATAAAAGTTTCATATTATTATGCATAGCTTAGTCATATATATATATTTTTCTTGCAGGAACCAAAATCTGAAATTATTTTATTTAGGACTACTTTGCAACAATTCTACTGTTCTTTTAATATTCTCTCCAGAGTTTAAGCGATCACTTTATCTTAATTGTTTGACTGTAGCTAAAAACACTGGGAATATTGTTTTACCATAGCATATAAATATTCATCGCATCATAAATTTTTATAGGAAGGGAGGGGGATGTCACATAAATCGGACTCAGCTAAGCAGAACAAGGCCCTGACAGCGTTTTTTCCAGATCGCGTGAAAAGGAAATCGAGCTTGAATGGAAGCTCACATCCCCACTCACATTCACCGCTCATCTCAAAATCAAGTTATGCTCCACCCTCCTCATTTTCATCTGATAAAGCTACATTGTCACGACCATTATCTGCACAGCAGAAAGGTTCCTGGCGGAAAGAACAATCTTTTGTGCCTGTGGATAAGTTAAAAAACAATGATGCCGTTAACAATAAGACTCATTTGTCCCATGAAAAAAGTGACAAAGGATCTAAACCTAAGCAAAGAATGAACTATCAAACTATCTACGATCCTGAACTTTCAAGTGATCGATCTCAGGGATCGAAACCTATTTATCGGCATGATGGTAGAGGAGCGGCAGACCCAACCGATCCACGCACTCAAGGTGTTATGAAAATTAAAACACCAAATGGTCGTAAAGCTATAATAAGAGGGTTAAAAATTGTGACATACGAGGTAAGTTGCCCACTTATCTAAATCCACCAAAGATGACTTCTCTAACTTTAAAATAGATTGATGAAAACACAGTATTACCAAAAGAAACTCAACTATTAGTATCAGGTCTTTCACATTTAACACAAAAATTTAGCATAATCTCAAAATTCGGCATTTATGGTTCCATTGAAAAACTTGAAATGCTGGCTGATCCTACTAGCGGCGCGTCGTTGGGACTTTGGCATATCAAATTTAAAGGTAGCACACAAGATGAATCTAATAAAATTGCGATTAAAGTAATAAATGAGGCAGAATCCCTTAATATTGATCAAAGAACTCCTAAAGTTTGTTTTGATGACAGTGGAAAGAAATCTGAGAAGGTAATGAAAGAGCTGATTGCTAAGAAGCAAAAAAAAGAAGCATTAGAACGACTTTCAGATATCACCAGTCACCCCAAAGCTCCACTAGCATATAGATTAGCGCAATCTTCATCAGCGAAAGCATCTTGGGATAATAACCGCAACAGATCACGATCGCCACCTAGTAGAAATTATAGCCGCCATAGATCTAGATCTCCATCACCGACATATAGAGATAGTAGATATCGAGAGAACCGACATCACAGGTCACGATCACCACGTCACCGGGACAATAGGTTTTCTCGGTCTCGATCTCCTCCTGGTGAATCTACTAGGACCAGAAAATCTAGGTCGCCACCTCCAATTCGGCCAAGAATGTCTGGCACAATGAAACCAGAATTTTGCCCTACAGTTATTCAGGAGTATTCTCGGGATTTTGCACCTTTAAAGGGAGGAGAACTTAAAACAGTCTGTAGTTTTTTCCGAAAAAAATTTTTCGACGGCATATATGAAAACAATCAAGGTATATTTGTGACATTTCGAAATATTCAGGATGCAAGAAAATGTTTCTATGATTTAAATAGGACTGATATATATGGTCGCAAATTTTCATTGAAACTTTTTCAATCAGGATATAAGGGGAACATTGGGCAGTTGACAAAACTTGATAAAGAAGTGCCGATAAATTGGCGGTTTGAGCGTCCTGTAACTTTGATCGAGACAGATTATCGTTCAGGATATGAAGACTCGCGAAACCGACAGGGAAGTATCAATACCCGCAATTATAATAGAGAGGATGATAAAATTTCTCGAGATCACCGTTCTTCTAGAGAAGATTCATTTCACCGACAAGAAGTCTTATTTAAAGACGACCGAAATCGAGCTAATGACCGATTTACCGATGGACGAGCTCAACGAGAAATGCGTCCTAAAACCCGTTCACAAGCAGTCAGAGAAGCCATTCCTCATATTATTACAGAACTACATGATATGCTTGCAAAGGATATTAAAGAACGAGTTACAACACCTTCCTTATATGAGTTTTTACATCCTAATAGGTTCAGGTACATGATGGAAAAACAGAAGCAGCAGGAAAGAAAAGATAAACAAGGCAAATATTCGGCAGAAATCACAATTACCGAGAAACCAATAAACCCGATTGCAATCAAAGGTAATATGTTACCTTCTATTCCCAAGATCAGGAAACGATTAGCTCAAGAACGGCCCTCATCCAGAATTCCGAAATCTGCACCACCAAAACCAAAATCAGTTGTACGCCCATTAAACCATCGTTTAAATTATTCTTCCTCAGAGGAAAGCGAAGAAGAATCTTCTCAACAGAGCACACCAGCGATAAATATACCAGAATCGATTACATCTGTTAAAAATAGACAGCTTAAAGCTAAATCAAGGAAACGAACTCTACGTAATTATGATTACACTTCTTCAGAAGAAGAGGATAACATGGATGAACCTAATAATCATGTTTTCTCAAAGAAAACGAAGGTTACTCCTGCCTCTTCGACTGTTTCAACACCACTTGACACTCCAAAGAAGAATAAAGCTGTTAATAAGATTAATGATAAACAGATGAATGTTTTGTTGAAGGGATCAACGGAAGAGCTTGATTTAATGAAGACAGAACATTCAGAGAATATTACAAATGAAAAGCATATATCTACTAAGAAAGAAATGAAAAAACCAGCAAAGAAGAAAATAGTCAAGAAGGAAAAGGTGTTGAAGGAAAATGATGTTAAATTGGAAGATAATGTTGACGGTGGAATAGAAATCAAGGATGGTACCAATTTCCGTGGATTTGTTTTGAAGGCTGAAGAATCTAGTAGTGAAGAAGAAGAACTTTCTGAAACTGGTGTAACAGAAGATTCAAAGATCTTTCGACCATTGGATCACGCTGTTTCTTCTAATATTATAGATCCACAATTTAATTGGGAACCTACTGAACAAAGTCCCCAACCTGTTGTCGTTGACAATGCTGATACTTTGTTAGATTTGGATGGTTATCAATCATTTATCAAGGATTCAGAAGATATTCAGCTGATGAAAAGTGTTTTGGCGACAACAAAACCTGATGATATTAAATACCCACATTTTGCAGCTTGGAACACGAAGGAAATTAAATCTATTAATAGCGGTGGATTGGTTGGACCTGTTTCAGTTCCAGAAGATCTTGAGGAACGATTAAAGTGGAGAAGTAAGAGTGGGGCTAGTAGAAGCGAGGGTTATTTCAAAATACCAGAAGCAGATAAAGCTGCATACCTTCCACATCGCAAGAAGATTCATAAACCTATTGACACACTTCAATACGAAAATAAGGAACAATCAACTTCTTCTTCATTTAGTTCAAGAATGAACCGTATTAACAATCGACGATTGCAAGCAGACATTGCAGTGTCTAAGCAATTGATGAGTATTGAGACTGATATTTTAAGATTTAATCAATTGATGAAGAGAAAAAAGCCAGTTAAATTTGCTAGATCAGCAATTCATAATTGGGGTCTTTATGCTATTGAACCAATTGCTGCCAATGAAATGATTATTGAGTATGTTGGTGAAATAATTCGACAAAAAGTAGCCGAACGAAGAGAAAAGAATTATTTAAGGTCAGGTATTGGATCTAGTTATCTTTTCAGAATTGATGAAACAACAGTAATTGATGCTACTAAACGTGGAGGAATAGCTAGATTTATCAATCATTGTTGTACACCTAGTTGCACCGCCAAAATCATTAAAGTTCAAGGTCAGAAACGTATTGTTATTTATGCACTAAAAGATATTGCAGCAGATGAAGAGTTGACATACGATTACAAGTTTGAAAGGGAAGAGAATGGAGAGGAAAGAATTCCTTGTCTTTGTGGTGCACCTGGATGTAAAGGATTCTTGAATTGATTTGTTGAAGAAAAGATGCTTGGTATATTCTAGGCATTTTTATTGTTGTTATTTTATTTTTATTTTATTTTATTTTTTTTGCATTCTACATATTATTATATTATAATGTAATTTATTAATTAATGAACTATTATTTTTATTTATTTATTTATTTATTTATTTATTTATTTATTTATTTATTTATTTATTTATTTATTTATTTATTTATTTATTTATTTATTTATTTATTTATTTATTTATTTATTTATTTATTTATTTATTTATTTATTTATTTATTTATTTATTTATTTATTTATTTATTTATTTATTTATTTATTTATTTATTTATTTAT